>JASSUY010034137.1:0-93943 GCA_032466535.1 Forpus xanthops
TGAGGAAGAAATTCTTTACTGTAAGGGTGGTGAGGCACTGGAATGGGTTGCCCAGGGAAGCTGTGAATGCTCCATCTGTGGCGGTATTCAAGGCCAGGTTGGACAGAGCCTTGGGTGACATGGTTTAGTGGGAGTTGTCCCTGCCCGTGGCAGGGGGGTTGGAACTAGATGATCTTAAGGTCCTTTCCAACCGTAACTATTCTATGATTCTATGTGCAAAAAAAAAAAAGTTAGTCTTCAAAGCTCTGATTTTCATCCCTGCTACAGATTTGGCACCACGTCCGTCCATTTGATGTTTGATTATGAAACCGCAAACCTCCAGTTTTAGTTTCTTTCTACACAGTCAGTTACTGATATCCCCGTAATAAAGTGCATCCTTGCAGTAAAGCTTTGTTGACGTACAGTGGTGTCTCCATTGAGACATTTTGGAGGATTTTTATCACCTAATGTAAGCTACCAAGAAGAGCTCTTTTTTCCTTCCTGTGTGTCCTCTCTCATGAATTTCTTGGTCAATGGAATTCAGAGATCAAGTGTCTTTCTTGTGTATTTTCCTCTTTCAGTCTACAAATTGTTTAAATGTTGTAATTTAATTCCAACACTTATCAAAAACTAAACTCTCCAGCTGTCAGAGATGCTGTATATTGATTGATATGAACAGGAAAGGACTATCTTATGGCTTCTAAAATGTAAAGCTTATGAAACAAAAAAGCTTGAGACAAGATACAAACAAGAGTTAGTGCCAAAGTTTGTGACAAGCCTTCTTTCTGGCAAGCAAGGAAACTATGTATAAATAGTGTGCTTTTATATTAAGAAAATAGCTCATGTAACTTAATAGCATTGCAAGTGGGAGAGGGGTTTGATAAACTGTAAATACAGTTATTTTATTTTTTGTACATTTTTAAGAAGGAAAAAAATAAATATTCCTACGTATGAAAGAACAGCTGAGTGCTGAGGTGTGCATTGCTCCGTACTGGGATTGAGTTCCTGCTCCTGAGCCCAGAAAACTTCAAAAAGAAGACAATATAAATGCATTCTACTGAGGGAACAAGGACAGAGACTGAAAAAAATAATGACCAAAAAAGGCTTCAGTGACAGGCCTGGTAGATGGGGGAGAGCAGTGAATATTGCCTACCTGGAGATCAGTAAGGCCTTCGATGCTGTCTCCTGTAAGATCCTCACAGATGAGCTGTTGGTGTATGGGCTGGATGAGCATTCAGTGAGGTGGATTGAAGGCTGAACTCCTGGGTCCGGAGGGTGGTGATCAGCAGCATGAAGTCTTGCTGGAGGCCAGTGACTGAAGTGTACCCCAGGGGTCAGTCCCAGCCTGCTGGGGTGCAATATGTACTCCAGTGCCAAGGGATGACCATCCCCTGAAGCCAGGCTCTGTGCTGGGAGCCTGTTCACATCCCTGCCATGGCACAGGAGCCTTTGGCTTTGCACAGTGGGATGCACAGGCCAGCAAAGGTGGTACATGGAGGATTTTAGAATCCCCATGCAGCTAAACACCTCCTTACACTTTGCCTTTTTTACCACAATTTTGCCATAATACAATTTGGCTTTACTGCTAAATTGTATTATGGCCTCAACGGGAGAGTGAGGAGAACGTATATCTCAGGAAGTCTGGCACACTGGAAGCTCGTACAATAAAGCTGGTCTGAAGGTGCACTGCGCACACAAGGTGCCTGGACAATGTGACTGATGCTCCTCCAGCCCGTTTCAAGCCTGGATTAATGTACAGTTCCACAAATAGTCTGGGTGGGGGCTTAATCTCAAGAGGAAATAGCACTGGTTTCAGTTACCATTCAGCAGGATATCAACTACTTTTAGCACCCCGGTGCTAATCCCAGCTCCGCATTTAACCTAGGTAAAAGTTAGAGGAGCTTAGGGAGAGCATGCACAGGAGCATGAGCCAGCCCCCTTGAGAGCCTGGCTGAGACTGGCAGGAGCCCTGGCTGTGACAGGCTCTGCTGCCACCCCAGGAGCCACGTTTCAGAATGACCAACCACAGTTACCACCCTCCCAACGCGTGGGTCCTCCCCACATCCTGTCCCTTCAGAGCAGCAGAGGCTTCCCTGAGGTTTGCTCACTAGTCCATGGAGCTACATCGGCCTTTAAGGCTCTGGTGTGAAGGGAGTAACGGCATGGTACATCACGGCTAGCTGCAGCAGAATGTTTATTAGTAGGAAAGAACATTTAGGGGATTTCAGTAGAACTGGTTTGAACCATTGGTATCCACCATACATTGGTTTTCATCAAGGTTGTTCAAGGTTACATATTTATATAAGAAAACAATAATTCATATTTAGGTGCAATCAGTAATTCCAGTATGAAAAAGCACCGTGTCACAAAACAGTTTACAATACAAAAGTCTTCAAAATCTGACATTTAAAACAATATTTGTTCAACAGTAATAACAATACAGTAAAAAAATTCTTATTTCCCTTCAAACAATACTGCTTATATATTTTGGCACTGAAAATGAAACTACCACAAACTCACCTTTTTAACCACACAATGCTGTTTTGTGTCTATATACAAGGAAAAACATGCTTTTGAAGTCAGTCCTTTTGCCAGGTGCAGTTTGAACTGCTTTCTCCATTAAAAAGGAAACGACTAAAAGAAGTAAACCTCCTCAGCTGCAGCTTGTCTTGTCTTTTGGCCCAGGACATGATCTGGAGAAGCATCTCTCTCAGACTTGATCCATTGAGTAAGTCAGTCCTGCCCGGAAGGCTGGAGCTGAGCCTCTCTTCCTTCTCCAAATCTGACAACAAGTGTAGATCTGAGCCTCCTGAACGGTCCTGTCTTTTAGGGACTGACCCCAAGTTCTCACTATATATTAAGCACCCCAATAAGATTCTGACCCCAAACGTGCTGATCACATTCTTTGATTGCTTAATTCCTCAAGACTTTAGTGAATTAATTTTAGTCACCTGCACAAATAGTCTTAAAATGTGAATCCATTGGCTTTGTCCTGGTACAGCCAGCACTGCCAAGGAAATCTGAGCATGCAACACTGGTGAGCTGAGGGATAAGGAAGCCTAATACTGGGGCCCGCGAGGTGCTCCGGGTTTGGGGACCCTTCTCTCAGGTCTTGGGGGTTGGGACTGGCACACAGCATGGGAGGACGGAGCTTGAGTTGGAGAGAGGGAAGGACAGAAAACAAGACTTCAGGAAGAATTAGTTTCTGCTCAAAACTGACCCCTATTAAAATGAGAACACAGGTACTGTGCTCTGGGTGCAACACCAGTGCCTGTGTGCAGCTATGACGGTCCTTGGAAAGGAGGATTGATTCTAGCGAACATGCAGTCCTTGGTGCTACCACTAAAAGCTGAGCGATAAAAAGAATCATTTAAAATAGTTTTTACATCTTACACCAAAGATGTCACTACGAGAACACAACAGTATCACACAGTAAGTAGTACAGTCTTAAAAATGCAAACCAACGCTGGTAAGACTTCCATACATTCTGCATATCGTATGTACAGAGAGAACAGCTTCTCAAGAGGACAGGCATAGAGAGATAATCTGTTTTTTTTTTTCTGAGTACGTTGCATAATACAAATACATTATCAGCATAAGAAAACTTCACTCAGACACTAAGAGTTCAAGAAAGATCCTAACTGGAAGTTAACAGCAGGGGGACCGGTGCACGTGCTGGGGGGCACAAAACACATACTTTGCCCTTTGCCAAGTTCTCCACCTCCTGTGATGGCCTAACCATCTACTCCCAGTTCACTAGGTAGGTTTAACATGTCGCTCTGCAGTTACACGCTCCCAAAGCATGCAGCAAGAGCTGTCCTCACTCTCCCTAACAAGAGTCCTTTGCCTGGCTGAGAGCTGGCTGGAGACTTGGAGTGTCACCAGATTTGCTCACAGCAGAACCTGGTGGGGCAGGCATTAACACATCACAACAGCTATAGGCAGCTACAGGCAGGACACTAACAATTCTAGACAGCCATAAGAAAAATATGAGGAAGAACAAATTAATTCATAGTCATCCCTCTTCTTTCTGAATCATAAAGGTCTTCCTTAGAATATGTAGGTTTGCTTACAAAGTGTTCATCTAGAGAGGTATCTGGTTTTGCCAAGACACAGGATATGCCAGACTCCATGCTGCTGCAGTTAGTTTGCCCATGGTAGCTTATTGAAAGTCAGATCTGGTATCTCTACTGTACACTGCAATGTAGAAACAGCCTGAGGGAACAAAGATACAGCTCTCCCTATGGAATGGTCATGGAGCAGGAACAGGACAGCTGGATCTATTCAGACTTTGCCATAGCTTCTCTCAATTTATCGGTCTCTATAACATCAAAATATCTGCCCCAATTTACACAAACAAATTGTTGTGGCTTAATCCCAGCTGGTGCTAAGCCCCGCACAGCTACTTATTCACTCCCCATGGTGGGACCGGAGTGAGGACTGGAAGGGTAAGTGAGGAAACTCGTGTGTTGAGATAAACACAGATTAAGGTAAAGCAAAAGCTGCACACAGAAACAAAGCAAACCAAGGAATCCATTCTCCACTTCCCACGGCCAGGCAGGTGTTCAGCCATTCCCAGGAATGCTGGGCTCCATCACGTGTAATGGTTACTTGGGAAGACAAACACCATTGCTCTGAATATCCCCCTTCCTTCTCATTTCCCCCTCTTTATACGGTGAACATGACATCACTCAGTACGGAACTTCCTTTTGGTCAGCTGGGTCAGCTCTCCCAACCTCCTGTGCACCCCCAGCATAGTCACTGGTGGGGTGGGGTGAGGAGCAGAAAAGGCCTTGACTCTGTGTGAGCACTGCTCAGCAGTAAGGAAAACATCTCTGTGTTATCAACACTGTTTCCAATACAAACCCAAAACATAGCCCCTACCAGCTACTATGATGTAAATTAACTCTACTCCAACCAAAACCAGCACACAAACGTGTAACTATTTACTTTTGCATCCATCATGTCATTCACTTGGCAATAGTTAAAAATCAGAAGGTATCAAGTACTTCCATCAGAAGAGTTCAATATTGGTCTCCTCTGGCTCAAGAGCAGAATAGGACTGAATATACAAATATTAACTACAAGACTGCTCAGACAGAATTGAAGTGAGCAAGTGGAAGAGATAAGCATATTGAAATGTGGCTCAATCTGTCCCCTTGCAGCATATGTGCAGACAAGAATAATCCCTAACAAAGCTAAGCACTTCGTTTTTACTAGGCACAGGGAGCCCACCTTGCTAGTAGCTGCTCAGACAGCTCTGCTTTTGGGATCATTGGGAATTTTGCTAGCATAGGAGCTAAACTACCAGCAGGGCTGAATCTGAGACAGTCCAAAATTAATAAATAAACCAACCATGAACACAACTAAAACACAAATAAGGAAATTAAGCAAAAAATACCAAAGAAATGTGATCTTGTAGCACATTCATATGACTAACATGGAGCATGATGCCTTTAGAAAGCTTCCTTAGATCCTTATCTGACTGAAACTCTGTTTCTCTTTTCTCCCAGATACTAATAAGAACTATTTGGTTGCCCTGGAAATGGGAATAAGCTCCTAGCAGGAAATAAAAAGCTCATGGTGTTAGGGAACTCTGACTTCTCCCCAACGAACCACCCAGGACCCATTAATCTTCCCCCTGAGAGCGGCCAATTAACAGCAGAAATGAAGTTTAGAATCTAAGAGGATTGTCTCAGGTGGGTTTGCAAATCTCCATCATCCCGCTCGGTGCGGGAACGTGAGGCCAATCCTGAGTACGGCTGAAGCCCCTGTCCCCAGGGAGCAGAAACCCAGAGGTCACACTCTCCACACGTGTTTTTGTTCGAGTTTCCACCTGACACTGCTGCAACAAAATAATCTCTTGGTCCACAGCCTCTGGGTGCTGCGTGCAGCATTGATGCACACTGAATGGTGATGCATTGGGAGATACTGCTCCTGCCTGGAAGAAATCAGCACCCTGCGGAATGGACCACGGGAGCAGGGAGCAAGCACCGGTCAGGTTCAACCTGCAGTGCATCAACAAACACATACACAGTCATGAAAACCACATTGTTCCAGAGCTTCAGAGTGTTCTTGAAATGCTTCACACTGCCATTACCTAACAGTGGGAAATAAATAGTGTGGTTGGCAAGGTACATACAGGAGGACCAAAGCCTGGGAACCAAACCAGAAGCTGTTCAAGTGCATCAGGGCTGGCTCCTCCAGATATCAAGGCCTGATGTTTGTTACCCATTCACATAGAGGCTGGGGATGCCAACCAGGAGATGGGAGCAAAGCCTCGGTGAGCCAGACACCCTGAGTACCTGCCCTGGCAGGTGAGAACATCTTTGGTAAAAGGTCAGGGCAAGAGGGGAAGATCTAAGATGTGTCTCAGCAACACAGTAAGAGAATGCTATGGAGACAGTGACCATTGTGCGCCTTGAGATCTGGGAAGCATGCAGCAGGCTGAATAAGCTCAGATGACCTCAGATGTGACATGACCCAGAGTTCCCATCCTCATCACACAGTGACAAGGGGATGGAGCAGCCCAGGAGGTCCCATGGACTGGGCTGGTGCAGAGGAGCTATTCTGTGCTGACTATTGCTAAGGGGCCTTCACCTTGCAAATTCAGCCCCTGATCAGGTAGTGATGTCTCTTAGACTGTTTCATTTCTCTACCCTTTTCACATTGTTCACTACAACCCAAGCTCATTTTTGTCTTATTTATTGTGCATTAGTCAGCATTTTACACGTGATAGCTTAATCCCAAGTACACACATTAAAACAACTTTAGACCTGTGGGAGTAATGAGAAAATCAACTCTGTACATTGCAAGAAGCTCCTCACATCTGGCCCTTTCAGCTGTTACTTCTTAAAATATGGAGAGTATATCTGAAAGGCTTTTTAATTTCTCCTGTGAAAATCTCCATCCCTGAAACAACTTCTCAATGTGGATGATTTGGAAGCAACAGCAGCAAATGCCAGGCTGGAATAAGGGGTGCTGCTGAGACACCCATGGTAGCCAGGGTTGGTTTCTGCAAAGAACAAGCAGATTGACTTTGCATCCAACAGGTCATTCTACTGCTCTGAACGTCAGAGGCACCTGATGGCTTCTGCAGCCCCTCAATGATGGTTGTGATTAGTGTCACTGATTTCCATGCCAATTCACAAACCCTGCTGCTTTTCCCCTCCCTTTGCTTAAACACAGCTCTTCTTCTCACCTTCCCCAGCCTCCAAAATAGCACCTGGGCTTTGAGAACCAAGCAGAGCTTTCCCTTGTTGCTTACCAAACCAGGAAGAATGCTCTTGCAGGCAATGTTTTGGACTCAAATACACCTAGGAAATGCCTTATGCTCCTCCTGGAAACTGTTTGTTCAGCTCCTAACCTGACCCTGGTGAACAGCACTGTTGCTTACAGGTAAGACAGAGCTTCTGCTGCAGCTGCATGTTCATGCTGAAGATATTCGAAAGCATATTTTGTCAGTGCCTCTGCCTGAACACATAGCAGACAGAGCTGCTCAGATAGAAGGTGCCATTTCTTGTCTAGCCGTATCTCAGAGCACATCACACCATGAGACTGACATATCACTGCTTTGTATCTTATCTGCCTACTGCACAGTCAATGGAAAACTCCGCACGCAGTTCTGAGCACTGCTGTCTGCGCTTGCCAAGTGTCTCTGCATTTCTAAGCACAAGTTCTACCTGTGATACCAAGGAAACTGACTTCCCCCACTATAAGACTCTTATATGAGATCCCACCCAGTAAGAAGCAGAGCAAAGAATGCATCCAAATGTTGTGCAAAGGGCAGGTGGCCTGGTCTTGACTGGTCTTGCACCTGACACCCAACTCCAAGCCCAAGGACCTTGCCAGGAAACCAAGGGCACACCATGAGAAAGACAAAGGGAAGTGATGGTGTAGCAGGTTGTCCATCCCTCCCCAACACGTTTCACTGGGCGCTTGTACGCTAGGCTTCAAAAAGAAGACTTTTGAAGGCTGCTTCCTGTATCCTGACCATGCTACGCTGCTGTCATATTGCATCTGCACCAGCGTGGCTAAAAAACTTGGAGAGAGTTTTAAAAGAAGGGGGACAGCTGAGCTCAAAGCATTTGTCCTGAGGCAGGAGATTCCCTCCCCACCACCACGCGCCCCAGGAACCTGCCAGTTGTCACCGTGTTCCCTGGTTCACATGGACTGACAGACATTCAGCCACGTCCTCAGATTAGCCTGCGGATTAGGGCTCAACATCAGCTACCAGAGTTCACCAAGTTTCCATGAGTCAGCTTAGCCGAGGTTTCTGTCCATGTGTGCACTTCAGACCCCAGCAAATGCAAGGTAATGCGACTTAGCCTGGTGTGCCGTGAAAGAAAATGAAGGTAAGCTGCATTATTGCATGTCTGTCATCACTGAACAGAGCACACGCTGAGAAGTGCTGCGGCTCAGCCCGGGGCAGTTATTAAACCATGAGGATTTGGTCATGGGTGACCATTTTTTGTGCTGATGTGCAATACTTCTGCACATAGAGCTCAGCTACTGAAGTTACACACTTCTGACTTACTGTTTTAAGCAGCAGGGTCTAGAAAATGTGTAGGTCATGCTTCGTAACAGAGAAAAACAAGACACAAAATGCACTAAGACAAAAATCCTACAAGCTTCTAAGAACAGCACAGCCCCGTGTACCTCAGCAACATCCACTGCTGTGAACTCACAGGGCTTCAAATAATCTTGAAACACAGACCTTTCTTCAGTTCCTCTCACACCGTAAGTGCTCACAAAAACGTGTATGCTGGTTTTGCAAACGTTGTGTTCCCTTTTCCCTTCCCAAAGCACCCTAAACCAAATCAGGCTGCTGCAGATCACACATGCCACAGTTCTCACTTCGCATCTTCTGGCCCAGAGCTTGGCAAGCTGATTGGGAATGCTGAATAAATGGGACTGGCATTTTCCACAGATTCAGTCTACATGCAGGATGTACTCATTCATTCCTTTGGACAACACATGAGTGAAGGCTATCTCTTTCACATGCACTAATACTGGAGAATGCATCCACAAAATGGAGAGGTGATGGGAAGCAGTATGTGCTGCCTGCCATCCTTCCTGTATGGAAATACTGCTGATTGCTTAAAGTGTCTGACTTGCTGTGCTGTTTTATACAGGATAGGTAATTTTGTCTTTATGATTATGAAGGCAGTTATGATTGCAAATGGGAATAGCAGCAGAGCAGAAAATTACAGTCAAGGTGGATCTCACTACTTCTGTCCTGCTGACAGAGGTCTGCAGATGCTCCTATCATAACTCCAGCTATCAATCACTTTTAAAGTACATGCAGAGGCAGACAAATAAAAGAATACCTAATAATATCAACCAATACCAATCATCAGTGGTAGTTAGGTATACGAATAACCCTAGCTCACTCAGTAAATGCTTACACAATAGTCTTATCTCCAGCTATATCCTCTATACAGCTGTAGGCTAATTCTTGTTCTTCCATATTTTCTGAACTGTAGGAAGAGTTGCACCTCCACTGGCCTGCGGTTATATCACAGGGCTTTTTCAAACACGTGTTGTACAGTACTAACACATGAAGCAAACCTGGCCCTAAAGCACCAAAAGTACTGAGCATAAACAAATGGAGAGATGAGGTTCTGGGACAGAAATATGTTATAAAATAAAAAGAGATGGAATGCAGTCACTTAAATAAAAAGCAAGGGTTTTAAAGTATCAGTCACATGCAGCTGCTCTCACAACATTAAGAAGATGGAACTGTAGAAGGTGACCCAGTTACCTTCAGTAAATGCCAGGTTCTGTAGGTCTGGATTGCTTTGGATGTGGGTGCCTGCACTGAGCCAGTAGGTAAGAAATTCAGCAGGGTTCCACTAGTGTCACCTAGTCCTGCCTGTGCAGGAGTGGTGATGGAGTGCCTGGGAGGGGTGGGGACAGTGGGACTGGTTGTTGCTGTCTGGTAGAGTGGGTGCTGATCAGTTCATGCCCACTGACCTTCTGCAGCAATCCCAGAAGGCTGGCCAGGCTTGTCCTGCTGGAAAACTGTCCTCAAAGCACTAAGAGAGAACACGGCTTTCAATATCCATGAGGTGATGGATATGGAAGGTGGATACAGGCCAGAACCCCTCCAGATAAATCTGAAAATTACCTTGAAGAAGGCAAGCACAGGCTGTCCTTTAAAGGGTTAGATTTGTGCACAGGATATCTAATGAATATTAGGGAGAAAGATATAGAGAAGATTTCCATCAGCTGGAAGAACTGGTGCAAAATTTGCCAGGGATGCTTGTAACAGCTAAACATCCTAGGTATTGAAATCTGTGTCTGCGGCTGGGCCTCTGATGCTTTCTCATTTCCCCACACACATCATTTGACACAAAGGTGTGTGCCTGATGACATTTACTGAGTGCAATTTGCCACTCATAATAATTTTAGCACAACTGATTAGCAATGTTATTTTCAATTCATGTTTTATTTTAATACACTGCACTTTACACCTGGCAAAGCAAATGGTAGGGAAAAGTTAAGTTGAGGATTTTTTTCTCTCAGTTATCGTACGTGCTAGCTAGTGTTCAACAAAACGCTCTTCATACTCAGCTACTTCTTCATGACTTCTAATTAGTGCTTAGCTAATCAACATCTGCAAAGCAGACTTATTTTACTTAGTTTATTTTAAATTAAGGCTACTGGGGATTAGCATCTACAAGGTCACTTGACAAAACGCCAACCTTGCCGATCAGACAAAGGGTTACTCTAAAGAGCTCACAAATTCCCAGCGCTGTGCACTGCCAACACGGTACCTCCCCAACAGGATCACACAACAGGCTTCAGCTAATGACAGATTAATGCCAATTTAGTCAGCATAATGCCTCCTGTCGCTAAAGCTTTTCTGTTGCAGCGGCGCTGATAAGGTCCCTAAGAAATCCCACGCATATGAACTAGCTTTGCTTACAGGAACTTTGACCAAAGGATAAAGTTTTGCAGCAGCAGATTTCCGAACTCCTGCATCTAGGCGAAGAGATAAACATTCAACATTTCTCTCAAGAGCTGATCTTTTTTTTTTGTTTTAATTTTATATATATAAATATACCATAAAGCGTACCATTTCCTCGTTTCAGTACAGATTTTTCGAACTTCACTAAAGAAATGAAATATAAATGCTACAGTTTTATGTTTAAAACAAGTTTTGATGACAGCCTTCCCCTGAGAGCAGGCCCAGAAATTCTGTGAGCTACGTGGAGACAAAAACACCCCAAAATTTCCTTCTATGCAAGAGCATTCAGGACAGCAGATCTGCCTCAGCTGGAGCTGCTTGCAGGTGTCTGAGCTCCTCACATGAATGCCCACTCTCCTTAGTAGAAACTGCTTTATTACTAACCTGAAAGTTTCACATTCAACATGTATCTCCCTTAAATTCATTGTCAAGACCCAATTTTCCATACTTTGTGTTTGCCTTTACTGATCCCAAAAGGCAAGAGGTATCGTCAGTTGTGGATTTTGGGATCAGGACTGCAGATTGCTGAATTTTCAGATAAAGCCATGTGAAATCCATCACTATAAACCTAGCTAAAAAAGTCAACCTTTGTTTTTGCCCCTTCTCCTTCACAACCTGGAAAATATTCACAGCATTGAAATGGTGAGGCATTGGGGCAGCGGTGCAGGCAGTGCACCCTGCACATGATTTGCACTTTCAGACTTCCTCCCTATCCTGTCTTTTGACTTCAACTGGTGCCTCCTGGACGGAAGAGGAGGAGCCCCACGTGAATCCTACCCAACCCATCACAACCACTTCGTTCAATCTCTACTATCCTTTCTGGTCCTGCAGGTGAATACTCAGTGACTAAAGCAGCAATCTAAAATCCGTAAGGGCTTTGCTGTTGGTTTACTCCTTCTCAACGTGTACTTTCCAAAACAGACACGTTAAAACAAAAAAATCCAAAGTGAAATCTTTAAAACGATTATAACACCACAATATCTGTTTAAAACAGTACTGCCCGTGCTCTGGACAACTTGTTAAGAGCAATTCAGCATTCTTATAATTAATCCACAACAAAAGAAGCTATAAGATGCCACAAATGAAGGCATAATTGGCCATATAGAGGCAACACTACCATGAATGTTGTTTGGCAAGGGAAAAAAAAAAAAAGCAGATACAGAATTCATTCAAAAATGGGTTCAGAACTGCCCGGCACTGCTGGGATCACACTGCAGGAGACGGACTATGGATGGATCGCTCTTGGCGCCTCGGATGAACTCCTCCAGAGAGAGCTTTCCTAGAAGAGAAACATGTTTGCTTAGCACATGCGGTGGGTCACAGCACACGTGCCAAGCCTTTGAACAAGCATGGTGGAAGGAAATGGGGAGAACTCCAGGAAAATCTCTGGGAAAGCAACCCCCAAGGCAAAGCCCTGCCTGCCTGTGTCCCACTGGTTGTAGGTGGTATGGCTTTGCTTGGGGAGCTGAGGGAGGACTGGTGGGTTTGAGGGGTTGCCCCATGTAGGCAGGACACCTCAGCCACCCAGCATGGGGCCAGAGGCATCTGGAGGGTGCCTACCATCACGGTTGGTGTCCATCTGGCGGAAGATCTTCTCTGTCCTCTTCTCTGGAGTCGACTCGTCTTCTGGCATCTTCATTACAGATGAAACCATCTTATAGATTGCCTGTGTGATATGACGGGAGCAAAGAGCTGGTAAGAAACACATTATCTTAAAGCAGATTATCTCCTGGTGACAGAAATAGGCAGAAAATATCCCAGGAACATCGGCTTAGACCTCCTCTCTGGATGCTGAAGGGAGTCGCGTGGCACCAGTACACGCAGCTGCCCTCTTCAGTGGGATGCTCATTTATGGAATACTGTGTTTCCTTATTTAGACATTGTCGAACATGATCTGGGTTTGGACCGAGGTTACATTTTTCCATATTAAACCAGACTTCAGATGAATTTATCACTTTCACAGCACATTAGGCACTGGCAGCTCCCAAAGCCCAGGGGAACAGTGAGACCACTGAGGTCTTGTCCCATGCTGTGATGCGTCTTCATGCTTCAACCACCCAGACTCCATCCTCACCACCCTATCCCCCTCACCCTGTCTTTGCTTCCCCCATCTCCTACCTCTCCCCTCTTGGTCAGCACCCTGCCCACAGGGAGGCAGAGCATTTGCCACGTCTCACAAATAATGAAGACTTGACCAGCAAGGAGGTGGCCTTTTCCTTAGGGATTGGCATGTGTGCATAACTCAAAACCCCATTCACAATTCATTTCACAGAGAGCAGGTGTCTAATCCCGCATGGCTCTGCTACCCATAGCTGCTCTCTGCACAGACAAATCCATTAGTCACGGATGGTACTAGCTTTCTATAATGAGAGGTAATGTTAATTTTAAACCAAGGATGAGTAGCTGTCTCTGAGCTGGTCATCCAAACATTGCCTGCACATGTGAGCGTGTAGTACAAGTACCCAAGTGGTTTTTTTTCATCAGATACCTCTGTGGTGCCACACAGCTGTGAGAACATAAGCAGCCAGATGACTGCAGGGTGGTGGCCTTGGGGGAGCCTTCTGGTCCCTTGGAGAGGCAGTACATCCCAGCCAAGGCATCCTTGCCCTGGGCTGGTCAGCTCCTGCTTCCAATCACTCTGGTTGACAGGCACTGCACTGGGCAGTCACTTTGCCCTCCAATCATGCTCTATAGATGTGGATAGCTTGCTTTCAAAGATTCAAATCCTTGTTCCCCACTCAAAACATGGTGCCTGCAGCAGTTATTTGATAACTTAGGGCAGACGTGGTTGCTGCAGGGTATGATTTCTTTAGCTATTTGTTCACTTCCTCCTGATCTGGAAAGGGTAGTCCTTGGTTCAAGTCCAAGACTGCTCACTGGATCTACACTATCCCCTTTCCCCATTCTTCCTAGCACACTCCCATCATCTGGTCCACAGCCCCCAAGGGCTGGCTTCAGGAACGTAACAGCACAAATTCATCAGCTGGAGGATGCCACTAAGCTGCACAGATATATACACCCTGACTAGGGAGCACCCACTTCCTTGGCCATCTTGCTGGCTTCTCCTTTGCCAGCAGCTCACCTTTCAGGCTCCTGGCCTTTAAATAACTTGAAGAGTTACACACTGAGAAAGGCATTTTTCTGTTTAATTAATTATTCATGGTTTATGCTCAGCGCAATCAAACATCTGCTCCTCAGTTATGTCATCAACACTGTGACTGGATTTCCTGGTCTGCCCTCTGGTAAGTTTGTAATGCTGGCTATGGGTGCAACCAAGGGAATGTAGCAGAACATTTTAACATGAACAGCTGCTGGCTGAATGGAAAAGTGATGGTCACCATTTTAATCATCATCAGCAGGCATCAGCATCATCACTATCACTGTTACCCTAATGATTTGCACTGCAGGAGTACCCAAAGACTCCAAGAGAATTAAGGTGCTGGAATATTAGCCAGAGTCTCAGTAGAGGCAGGGATGCTGTCCATACAACCCTGATGATCTCATAACCAGGGAAACAGAAGGATGAACATGTAAGCACATGAACATGGGGATGAGGGAGCTGTGGGAGGGAGGCAATAATGGGAGAAAAAGGGTGGACAGTAAGAATTTACACCTTCCTCATCCTCATCAGCATGCAAAGGTTGTCGGGGTCAGAGCCGACATGAGGCTTGTAAATCTGCCAATGTTTAGCATCTTAAGCTGTCTGGCTTTTGTCTGGGGTAGGAAGAGAGGTGGCGGGGTCATTCCCTCGCTCTGGGTGAGAGGAGAGCAAAGCAGAGAATCTGCATTGAAAGTGTGGGAGGAATGCCCGAACCGGAGCGCAGGCGTGTTTACCCTGATCAGTCACCATAGTAAGAATATGCAGATTTTTAGGACAAAAAAAAAGCACTTCAGGATGACTTCATCCTACAGAGTCCTTTTCACAGAGGCGTGTGAAGGGAATAACAGATGAGATATTCTAGGAAAGCCAGATGGGAATAACATAGTAAGCGTTCCTTTCATGCTGAAAATGGTTACTCTGGACAAATTCTTGTGTCCTTACTCAGAAGTTCAGTGGGAAGTTTTCCCAAAGTAAAAGCCAGTTAAAGCCAGCTTAAGAATCTTGAGCCTTGCCCCATATTAATTCAGAGAAGCTACACAGAGCTCTTTATTGCACGTCTGAAAGAGCAAGCTTTGAAAGGAAGCCGGTTTCATGTGGTAATTACGCGGAGCTGGGCTGTACTAACCCTGGGCTGTGCCCTGGACTGAAAGGCTGCAGGGCCTCCATTCCGTGTGGGATATAGCTCCTCAGCCTTGCAGCACTTGGGCTGAATGAAAGCCATTGGTGGTATTCAGCAGGAGGAGGCTTGGAGGTTGTTATCTATCAGCCACTCAAGTCAGGGTGACTTTCTGTAAGGAGGGCTCCCCAATGCCACCAGGACACTGCGCCTCTAGAGCCCTGTGTGCATTGATGGAGTGAGCACAGGCTCCAGCTTCACCTGAACTGGCTGGTTCCCTGATGAGCTCTCCCTTTGGATTTCCCATCTGCATGTGGATGAGCAATGAGGGGTGATTTAGGGAAAATCTGACCTCTTTGTCCATGCTCACGGGTTTGGCTCCTAGTCACTGGCCACCTCCCAAAAACCTTTGTTGGGGCTGCACTTTCCTGCTATAGCTGGCAAAGTGTCAGAGCAACTTACAGTAATGGCAGCAATGACGGCACAGATTTTCAGTAGATTTTTTTTTTACCCTCTTGAAATAAATCTTGACAGCTAAAAATCTCATTAAAGGAATAATCAGCCTGAAATAATTGCTTTCCTCTCAATCTCATGGAGATTTTTGACACTGTCTTTACAGAGAGCCCAATCAGCTTCTGCTTCTTCCCATATCAGCTTCTGTGTCATCCTGGCTTACAAATAAGCTAGCCCAGCAAGTGAAACATGTGTGCTCTGCCTGTATTAAACCAGAAGTGTTATCCTCGTCTCTCAGTTCAGTATTCTTAAGATGCCTTATGATTCCATATGGTGAAAAAATGTATCCTTAGAACAAGGTTTCCGTCTCTTGTTTGAACTCTTATTTTAAGAGACTCACCAAACATGTCCCATTTCAGCAAGGGGAAAAAACACATATTCTAGCTGGTTTGCAGTATTTTTGAGTGATTGGGCTATTTAGATTATAGGTAAACATATGGGAGACATGAAAAGCATTTCTAGAGCAGGAGAATCTCAGAGGATCTGTGGTGGGGTCTGTCAAGAGGGCAGGCTAGGAAGCATCTTCCCACAGTACTTGGCAGATGTGGTATGCCTGGTAGGTGGAGCAGTATCCCTTCTTTCATTAGGCTCTGCAATTGTCAGAGCCTTATCAGCCTACCACTAAAGTCCTTCCTGTTGTGCGATCCTCCAAACTGTGCAGGCAGCTTTAAGCAGGGCTTTTTGGAGACTGGTCAGCTGACCCATTATTAGGGCTTCTACAGGATATGAGCCATCTTATCCTATAGTAGTGTCATGGGCTCAGCAGCAGCAGTCATTTTTCTCCTTCTTGGTAGCTGGTGCAGCTCTGTGCTTTTTATTTTGGGCCTGGGAACTGTGCTGATAACACCAGTGTTTTCAGTTACTGCTTTGTAATGTTCTGTCTGACCAAGGACTTTCTGAGTCCCATGCTCTGCCAGGGAGGAGGGGAAGCTGGGAGGAGGGGCCAGGGAGAAGAAGAGACAGGACACCTCACCCAAACTGACCAAAGAGGTATTCCATACCACAGCACGTCATGTCCAGGATGTAAAAAAAAACGGAGAACAGAGACCTGGAAGGGTGGAGGTGCACTGTATGGTCATGCTGGGTGTATAGTTGGTGAGCTGTTGTATTTGTCTTGTATTATTATTGATGGTAGCAGTAGTGATTTATGTTATATCTTAGTTACTAAACTGTTCTTATCTCAACCTGTGGGAGTTGCAGTCTTTCGATTCTCCTTCCCATCCCTCCAGGAGTGGAGGGAAGAAAGAGAGGGAAGTGAGTGAGAGAGAAAACTGCATGGCATGAGGGCCTGAAACCATGACAAGTAGCTCTGCTTTTTCAGTGCTGCTGCCGCTACTGCTGTCACCACAATCACCTTCTTGCAATGTTGAACAAGAGTTCAACGCCAGTATTGCCTGCAGTGGTGTTAGATTAGGCCAGAGCATGGGAAAGGCAACGCAAGTGACCCTTAGCATAACAGTGAAATCACTACAGAGACAGAACTTTCAAAGCACAAAGAAAAGTAGACTGAAAAAGAAGAAAAGCATGCTTTGTCACTATGTTATTTAAGATACAGTAATCCCACAGTAACAGGAGGCAGTATTCTTCTGTGAAACCGACTGTTAGATTGATGGTGTTTTTTTTTTAGCATTCATTTTGATGTATTGTCTCATGCAAAAATCCCAATGAAAACACAATAAATCCTGCTATACCAATACACAAATGTATGCTAGATAAGGGACTTGTAATAGTTTTTTCTGAGACATGTATCAGAGATATAGCAGAGTTCTGGTTTTCACTATAGAAAGACTGTGATGGCTAAGGGCCTCCAGGAAGACATCTGACACAGAATCCTGTCTTTACATATTAAAAAAAATCATCTTTTGTAAATGAAAGTGACAGTTGCTAGCTGTTTTTTTTTTTTTTTAGGTCTAATCACTCTACATCAGGGGAACCTCTCAATAAAGCCAGAAAATGGGCTCATCTACTTCAGCTTCACATGTCATCCAAACATGCTTCCAGAGACTACACAACAAACCTTATTCCACTCGCAGGAGCTACAGGTGACCAGTGCAATACAGGCAGAACACCATGGCCATAGAAACTGGGAGAACGGGGTGAGGTTAACAAGCACGTTGCCTTGGGGGAAGCTCCATCACAGAAACGGCAGCTTTGCTGTTTTGGAAAACTCTTGATGGTCCATGCTACAGAAATCGCTGTTGCTCAGTGAAATGAGGCTTTTTATTTCTATAATTGCTGTTTGTGTGGTCCCTCAAAATGTGGAGTGAGAGTAAATGTGCGAAAGCATCACTCAGTTGCAATCTGAAAGGAGGAGAGAGCCAAATCTCCCAAGAAGTGCAGTGAGAGGGCTGAAGTGCCAGGCTGAGGACTGTATGGAGTCCAAGTGTTGCTTTGGGTTGCATGCACAAACTGGTGCTAAATGTTGCTCTGCACTGATCCCTAAGCTTCAGGTTCATTTGATGATAGCATCATGGCTGCAAAGAACAATGCTACAATTTGGTAGCAACACGATTATGATGAGGAGTCAGAGCATTTCAACCTCTAAACATGCTCATGAGCTGATCTTGGGTAACTGGAAAAAGCTGCCAGCTTTGCTGCTCTTCACTTGGCTTCCTACAGAGAATCCAGCCACTGATGTGTTTATTGTCTTCCCTCTTTGTAAATCTTATCTAGGGGTTTGTGCTGCCGTTCAGCACTGAGGCATTCCTGGGCTGCTCAATAGCAGCTAGGAGTCCTGTGGTCCTTGGGGTGTCCCCTCCTGAGGAGCAGGAGCTTGCTGGGGTTTGGCTCCTTGTGTTTGCTTTGTACTTTGCTAGTTCTTTTGGGATTCTCTTTGTTTTCTCAAGAGGAGAAACACAACTAGCAAAACAATAAACGACAACCTGTTTACCTTACCCAGGGGAGAGGAAGATTTGTAAGGAACAGAGTATCTTCTAATTCAAATATTCCATGGCACAGAGGCAGGGAGGTCTTTGCATCTGAGCGCTATCTGCTCTTCTACTCAGACCCAGGAACGCAAAATAGAGTGAAAGACACAACTGCACATTTGCAGCTGAGAATTCTATCTGGTCTTGCTGAAGCAGTGCAAGTACCATTGTTAGCTACTGTTTGGAAGACATAAATCCAAGGTAGAAAGACAACGGAGTAGGCTGACTCCATACGTGCAGCTTGCAATCACAGCCTATAATTTTTGGGCACTCCTTTCCCTTGATTTCCAGCACAAATGGAAGTCTGAATAATACACTCCACTGTTAGCACTTCAAAATTTCCATGGAAAGAAAGGATCTTGATAACAGGCTTTTTTTCCCTTTTTTAAAGGGACTGCACTATGCAGCTTCAAGCTGTGTAAATACACTGCCATATCAAAAATGTTTTAAAGCTTTCAGTGGAGTGATGTGCCTCAAGGATAAAAACATGTCAGGGGAAGTCAAAATGAGGTGGGACTCCTACTAACACCACAAGAAAATACATCTTGAGAAGCTGTGTATGGAATCATTGTCTACCCAGATAAGGTTTATCTATCCTGGCACTTAATACAAAGACAGCTAGTATGATATTAAGTATGCAGACCTTACTGGAATTAGGCAGACAGACACCTTTTAAAATATGTGAGCTGGTTCTTTGTAACAGCATGATTTCAAATTAGATTTGTTTCTTATTGTGTAAGAAGCCTGCTTTCCTTAAAAGCACACTACCTGGTTGATCTAGGATGTCTACTTGGTCCAAATGTAATTAATTGTAATGACTTGTCAGTGATTTCCCAGAGGACAGAATCACATTTATCAGCAGGTTAGTTGCTGTGCTCCAGCCCAGCAGAGCTCCCAAGGGACAACTTCCCAGCGTGTTGTTCAGGAAGGCTTTGCAATGGATATCAAATGCTGTAGTTTGAATTGTGAGATGATCTTTGCCAAGTGAAATAACATTTTACATTCAAGCAGTTATAACCAAGATCATAAACCCCCAAATGCTGCCAGTTTTTTGTTCAGTGTCTCATTGCAACATTACTTCATAATTTGCTTGCAAGGGGGGAGGCCAAAAGGTGCCTCTAAGCAGCACATACCTGCACAATTTCCAGCATCTCTGACTTACTGATGTAGCCGTTCCCGTCCAGGTCGTACATGCTGAATGCCCACTTCAGCTTTTGCTCCAGTTTCCCTCTTGACGTTACGCTCAAGGCTATGATGAATTCTCTGAAATCTATTGTTCCATCTCCATTGGCATCAAAAGTGCGGAATACGTGTTCCGCAAACTTAGAAGCGTCCCCATAAGGGAAAAAGTTCCCATATATTTTCTTAAACTCCTCCATAGATAAATGCCCACTTGGACAGTCTCTCAAGAAGCCTTTGTACCACTCCTGGATCTCGTGTTCTGTAAAGTCTGTACTTTCTAGCAAATCCTGCATGACTTCAGGGCGTAGTTTGCTGTTTTGCTTTCCCATATTGGTGTCAAAATATTACCTGCGGAGGAAAAAAACCCACATATGAACTGGTATTTTAATTATTAATAGTTAATAGCTATTAGCTTGGAGGCTGTAGAAAAGCAGTGCGCTGGATTCTGAGTTTTCTGATGATAGTTCACCCCTGGGAATGGACTGAAGCTTTGGGCGGCATCCACTACTACTTTATACTCTAAGAAAACTAACAAACCTTAAATGCATGTTGATTGCATTGTCTTTTCATGGTCTGGAAAACTGTAATTACAGTGAATTTTTTGCCATTCTACTTTGCCTTTGAAATCACTAGTTAAGCAGTGGATGCTGCACGGTGTTGCTAACCAGTAGCTTTGTGTTGCAGTATACCCTCCATTTCAGTTGCCCAACTGTCCTAAGGATCTGACCTGGCTGAGATAGATATATTTATTTGTACCTCTGGTGGAAACCCAGTTGCTACAAAGGGCTATGTTCAGTTGGCCATGCTCCAAAATAGGATTATGGAGTAACTGCAGTGTACACTGAAACCAAAGGGCTCGAAAACCCTTAGAGACATACCTTTATAGCCAGAATCAAACAGAGCAACCCAGAAGTTGTCCCTTGTTTGCTAAAAACTGATTTCAATTTTAATTCAAAATGCAGATAAAATCTAAAAAGGTTTTACCAAAGATTGATTCCCTTACCCTAGACTATTACTGTGGGGTTTTATTCTCCTTTTAGACAGAAATTGGATCTATTACTAAGTAACAGTAATCTGGGTGGTCACAGGTCTTTCAAAAAAACAAACAAAAGCCTCTTAAAAAAAAAAAAGTACTCAGACAATAAAATTGGCAATTTGTTTCCCTTAAGTGAACCATTAAGAAATATTATTGGATACAGCTTACGTTAAATCACCTTAATTATATTTTATTTAAGGCAAGTTGCTACATACCACAATGTGCAGCAGATTTACTAATGACTGATGCCCTTTGGGTTAAAGTTTTGGAGCTGGAACAAGTTGGCTCCAAAAGGCAACATCATCAGTTTTACTGGAAGTTTAGCATTATAGCTGAATTAGCTCCTCTCTATTGACAAACCTACCTAAGAATTTGTCATGCGAATGACAGTCACAACTGAAATATGATGTAGAGATAACTTAAGTAGAATTACAATATAATTTGTACAAGACTTCCATACTGTTGTCAGAATAGAGTCTCTGGGCCACAGAGATGGATTTATGAACACTGGAGTGTCTAATGAGCATTCAAAAAATGTCTGTTCTAGACCAAAGTAATACTTTTAAAAATGAAGAATAAGACTGTATTGTTACATGTCAGCAGCAGCTAGCGAGAAATGTACCACGATTTGAAGCAAATCTACCTCCTTTCCTCTTTGGAACTGGGAAGAGGAAACTGATGCTTCCCCCAGTTGATGATAATTCTTTCTTGTGGTGAGAAGCTCTCCTTCTCCCCCATGTGAATTTGAACTCCCCAAGGTACATAGAGGACTGTATCCTTAACCTCCTGTGTTCTTGGATCAAAATAACCAAAATTTCTATTTCTCAAGGGTAAAATGGTGGGATCCATCCTAGATTTTCCAACGTTTTCATAGGATCCACTGGTGGCTGTCTGGTAAAACAGGTATCTAGCCTAAACTTTCTGCCTACACTCTTGATGGACAATAGGCTCCCCTGCTTACAGAGAGGAGACTGAAAGGGGTCAGAAGTCCTTCCTGATGGGAGCATCTCCATCTCCTGACTATTTCAGGGGGCTGGGTGACTACCTTGATCCAAATAATGTCTTTTCCTCCAAAGTGTCTATAAAACACTTGGAAAATGGAAGGTGCACCTCAAAGACATTTTTTTTTTCAATTACCTTCCATCCTTTCATCCTGATCAAAATATATTGTACAGTTTTTAAGTAACCCAAGCTCTTAATACCTTGAAAATAGCAACAAAATCCCTGTTTTATAGGCCCGGTCCAACAGCTGCCAAGGCAGCTGAAGGTTGCGTTGTCTTCAGCAAGAGCTGGATAGGGTTCATAATAAACAACCTGGGAATTAGCTGAGTGAACGGATTACATTAGGGCAGCCAGATGGGTTTATGTCAGGCAAAACAACAAGAGCAAGGTCTGCCAGTGGGATGGAAAAGCAACTGGACAAATGAAGCAGTCAGGCTTAGTTTAGAGCAGCACCAGTTTAATACAGAACAAACCAGTAAAATCCCCTGAGCAGGCAGCAGCTACACACATCCATGTGAGCAGCTATTCTGCAGCCCCAGGGACTGCACACTTTTCAGAACATCAGAGTAGAAAGGGAAGATGTCTGACTAACGTACAAGCCACTTGCAGTAGGAATGAGCTGGCAGTAGTGATATAATCCCTTGCTGATTTTTAATATCCCAAACATTTGAAAATGCAAAACTCAGCTTTCACATTTCCAGAGTCTTTTGGCGAATAAAGCAGTGAGGTAACATGAAGGCAGTGGCCTTTAGGAGGTAGCCAGTAAGAATGTGTTCCCATCCAAAAAATGATGCTTTTATAGCTGCACATGGCTGCAGGTGCAATGTATTTTTACCAAATAATAATAAAAAAAAGAGAATAGGAGAAAGCAGTGCATTGCAAAACACTGCAGTCAGAAAAACCTATGTTCTCCAGACAGGAGGGAGAGCTAACCATATCTGGCTTGCAGCAAAGGGTTGAAATTTATAGTCGCTGTGATGCCAGGCAACACAGTCAAAACCAATAGGATTATTTCTGAGTCCACTTGTGATGAATTTGTATCATGTTCTTTGTCCTCTAGATTGTTCCTTATTAATAGGTGGTGTGCTAGGAACTGCAATGGTGGGATTTATTGTGCCCATTCTATCAACACAGAGCAAAATGCTTTTGCAGTCCAAGTACAGAAAATCCTTGAAGACACTTGAAGATCCTCATACTCACTTCATACACTGCTGCCTGCCTCTTCAGGATAGATTAGATTACGGGCAGAGTACAGTGAGCTAAGGGCATCTCAACTAACAATGACAGCAATAAATGCACAGAATGGAATAAAATTCAACTCGATTTTAGGTATCTTTTTACACTTTATCACTCTGTAGAGCTTTAAAACTTCTAATGAATGATCAAATGTAAAAAATGCAGCAAGTAAATAGTGCACTGCAATCGTGGCAAAGTAAAACATTGACAATACTGAGGAACAGATATACAAAATAAAGACAAATTAAGTGTTTAATGATAATGTTTAATTGCATTTCTACAGTTTCCTCCTCTGATACAATGGTGTTACACGTAACATACATGAACAGCTTCCTGTATGGGACAGCATGGTGTACAAAAATATTAAGGCTTAATTCTGAAGGCAATATTGCTTAGTAAAAGAATATTTATGTCTTAAAGTGTTGATACTATTTCAGCCAACAACAGAAGATCAGAAAGAAAAACATCACTGCTGTGTTGTTGCTATGGAAAGAATCCCTCTTCATTGGCTATTATAGGAAACATCCCAGGTACCACTCCATAAAGTAAATACTTAAAGCTTGCTCTAATCATGTCTAGGTGCGGAGTTTTTAAGATGAGGCTGAAGACAGAGCTATTCGACAGGCTGTGGCAATTCAGCGTCTAAGAGAATAAATAAGTTAAGTAGTGACTGACACCACGCTGACTGACTTTCCTGCCATGCAGTAAGTTGTGTGCAGACAGGACATCAGTGCTGTTACACCCTTCTCCTCAAACAGGGAGAGCTGACTGGACAGGAAGATAATGAACAATTATTCTATCATGTGCTCCTTGTCAGCACTTTGCTGCTGCTTGTTCACAATTTTTACCTCAATCTGAAACCTCAGGGTAAGGCAAACATATTGCCTGCTTAAGCAACAGTCTTGCATGAGCTGGGAAGCTGCAGCAGCCAAGAGCATTCAGCTAACCCTAACCCACGGCTGTTTGAATGCAATGAAGCATCTAAACATATTTCCTTATAAGAAATCAAATCTGTTCTGTTGGGGGTTCACTATAATAAGCATGTGCTTGCAACACATTTCTAACAACACTTTTGCTTTTCAACCTTGAGACCCAGAATACAAAGACAACTCCCCCACCTCCTTTTCCTCTTTGTTTTTTGATTGAGCTCAGTCTGCCAAAGACAAAACATCTTAATTTTGATTTAGACTTAAATCTGAAGGAAAATCCTACGCTGAGAAAAAGCATAATGAGAAAGGAACACCTTAGAGCAACAGGGAAATGTTGCTCTAAAAGTGGAGAATTCAGAATATTGGGTACTTCATACAAAACACCTGGAAGGTATAAAGAATCAGTTTAAAGATAAATCCTGCCTGATTATATCTCCAGTGGGGATAGTAAGGTTAATTACACCATAGGCTTGGCTACAGAGACCAACTGTGCAAAAATGAAGGCAGATCAGTTATCTCTTATGTGTCCCAGCACCGGGAAACTTGTATTCACACACACTGAAGTCCTGACAAGCACACTGGGCAGAGCTCTCTTCTTTGCATTGCTGTGATTTTGCCTTTCTGATATTCACAGCCTCAGATCCACCTCCGGTGCTACTCTCCACTTTCCCACTGGAAATTCCAGTGCCAGCACAGGATTCCACTTGTAGGAAAAAGTTCTTTTGGTTACTGGAGCAGCAGTGCTGGGAAGAACAATCGTGAAGCACAAGTGCTACCTGGTTGAGATTTTTTCTCTACTATGCCACACGTTCTTGGAAGCAGCCACTGTGTTTCCTTGTGGCTGTTTCTAGTCTGTTTTCACATGTTCATTTGAGTAACCAGGGTGGTAATGTTTGCCAAAAAAGGCTTTTATTTAATTATTTAAACCCCAGCATCTCGGAACATATTTTTGAAAGAAATCCAAACTTATTAAAAATCACAGAGAGACTTAGCAAGAGAATAAATACATGCGGAATAAAATGTTGAGCCTTGCCATCCTCATTTAATCTGCTTATATTGGCAAAGAGCAGAAAATGGATAAAATTCATGAGCAAGACTCATTAAAATATCTGATACTGTTATCGATACTCATGAGAAACAGCAGTAAACAGATTTGCAGGGCAGGATAACAAGTAGGCAATGCCTGAAACATTTACTATGGAGTAAAACTTCTAGCTAAAATTATACCTGATGCTAAAGAACAGGAAGGAAGAATAATGAAGAAACGAAGAGGGAAAAAACAGAGCAGAAGGTGTGGACGGGATCATAACTCAATATTTATGCTTTGTCATTGAAGCATTAGGCATTAGGGAACACATGCCATCCACGTACCCATTGGTATGGCATAACCTATTTATCAAAATAAGTTTCACTCATTTTGTATTAGGCTCTCAGTGTGACTCCAGGATCCTGATATTTTCAGCGCTGCAAGTCACTGTTCTGCTTTGTGTCACCTTTCTACTCCTCTAGCCCCCTTACTGGGGATTCTTTCCCTACAAATGGTGCCTCTAAGTGCTCCTTTGACAGTGTTTGTTCTGTGCTTTCCTGCTACAGCCCCCAGGAGAAACTCAAGACAGGAAATACGAGTAAAACCTTCATAGCTCTGGTTTAGTTGAGGTGGGCAGTCCAAGCAAGGAGCAGCTGCACAGAGTTCATGTGTTTCAAACTTGGAGGCACTTACAGATATTGAACATCAAAAGCCCAGGCTCTTATCCCTTTGGATTTGCCCTGGCAGAGAAATGCTACAGCTGCTCCACGCTGTCTCCTGTTTCTCTTTAACATAATTCCTTTGTGCATTTTAGCAATGAGGGCTGGTGTGAGGGTGGAGGAGGGAGAAGCAGCAGAAAGCCCCTGTCAGTAAATGCTAGTACATTACCATCAGGATCTTCAGCATCAATGGATAAACTAGGTAACAGCCTAGTGCTTATCACATTACTCTCAGCAATGCCCATGGTCTTCGCTGGAACAGTTGTGAGGCCAGCAAGTGGTGTTTTGGCCCTGAGCGGCGAAAGGGGCTCACACATCCTCACCTCTGCATCAGCTTCAGCATCACTTGGGCTTCCAGACAAAGTCTCTGTTTCCAAGTTTCCTGCAAGGCTGAGTGTGTGGTGTGAAAAAATACAGCCAGTGTTCCCAAGTCCTACAGTGACTCTGCAAGGTGTGAGTGGGTGTAAATGGGAGCTTTGTGCTCCTCAGTGCACATGGAGGGGAGCCTGGCCCTCTTTGGTAAGTGATGACCACCATGCTATGAGCAGTGTGAAAAAGGATGTATTAAGCATTGGTCAGTCATTCCCCAGGGCTGGCCAGCAAAGGCTTCACCCACCCAGAACAGCTTGAAAGTAACGTGCTCTCTGCCAAATGAGAAGTAAGGAAATAAAAAACAGGAACCAGACAAAAGGGGGAAAACTCACACAGCTTTGGTGAAGCCCTCTTCCCACACTCCCAAGGGGTCTCACCAGTTAATTTAATTTATTTCTCATTCTTTACGCAATCACAATAAAAATTATATCAATATTCATGTGCTCTTTTGTTCATAATATTTTTTTTGTGAAGAGTTAAGAGTAACAGTTTACCACAGGCTTTATAAGAAAAAGCTTTTGTTTGTTAATCCTGAGCACAACCATCTAAGTCTTTAAAATAAGTAACTTTGTCTTGGCTGACTTCAGATGACTCTTTTGGGAATTAGATATATATTTATATATTTCATTTCTTCAAACTCTATGGAAATAATATTTTGGTAACACTATGTTAGCCTTTGCCTAATTTTGGATGATAAAGGGCAAGAGGGACTTTGCTAACGGCGTACATTAGGACATCCACCCTCAGGAGGCTGCTTTTTCAGATTTTATAGCATTGGACTGCTTCACTAAGCACAGGACATTTGCAGTATTTATAAACATGGGTGTTAAGCTAACAGCAGGGGAGCTGGCAAAATCTCAGCCCCATTCCAGCTGGAGGTGACTTTATCTAGCAGCATCCTTTCAAAAGGAGATCATATTTCAAGATCCAGATGACATTTTCTGCAGTTACTGTGTCTCCTATCATGAGAGCAGCTTGTGAGCCTAAAGTCTCTGTTTAACCATCCCTTTCTGGACCACAGTTCTTAAAATGCTCAAGGATCCATTTCCCAAGTCCTCACTACAGACAAACTCAGGCTTCTCAAAAGAGGCACATATTCCTTTTGGGAACCTGTGTAATAGGCAGCTTCTCAAAAAACATCTGTAGCTATAAACTGGGACCTCCCAGAAAATAGCAGCACTTATTTCAGTATCTAGCGAGGGCCTGAGCACTTTAGAAAAGCCAACTTTCCTACACACCCGTGTCACTGCAATTTGTCTTTATCCTGATACTCCTATCTCCAGCCATGTCAAACTCGGTTTGTTCTCCTTTGTTCAGAAGTACTTCTCCCCTTTGTGTAAGGCATTCATTGGTAGCAATGTAATCTTTCCCAATGTACCCAAGCGCAGCAGTCATCAAACGCATCTAGCAGCAACTTTATCAGGTTTCTAATCTGCCCTACATCTTGTTCGCTCCTTTTATGTAACCATATATGCAACACCTTGGTGGAGAGCAGTGGAAACTCAAGCAGAAAGCTACTGTTGCACAAAGTAACACAAGAAGCTGATGTGAATTCATGATCTTGATTTTTTTATCTTTGTAAATAAATAGCATGTGACTCCCAACGAGTGACATTCGTGCTTACTCTACCCTTAAAAAATGGTTAACAGATGGTCTCCTATCCCACAGCAGAGAATCGGTGTTGACAGATAAAATTAAAGCATGATATTAGAAAAAATGGAGCCATTAACTGGCAAACGAGGTAATTTTAATGATGATCTTGTGATGGGAAAAGGAATGATAGTGGATATTCCTACCTGGAAAGTAACTATGGGCTTTTGTTCCATACTGAAGAGATCTAGTGGAACGTTCTCTGGGAAAGTAGGCAACAGGAGTGCGGGAGTGGGAGGACCTGGCTGTCAGGAGCAGAATATTGCCAGGAGGATGGAAACAAGATGCACTAAAATGATGTCAGAGTTTACAAGTTCATAAAGATGAAGGTCCATGCCAGGGATGATTTGTCCAGCACCTAGCCCTGTTGAGTGTGCCTGAACACAAGGGGTCTAATGTAAGAGATGACAGGGCTACCTAAAGAAATTCTGTGAGTTGTAGGAATTTTTGAAATCAGTTTTCAAAGAAGTTTCTAAACTGCAGATAAAGTGTTAATTTTCTCTTTGTGCATGTCTTATTCTCAGATTCACTACATACTTGAATGTACAAGATGAATCGGAATTACCGGCACTGGAAGAATAGTGAACGTTTTTTGAGTAGAACCCATTTCCATCAGGTAATGCATCTTAGCTGAAATCAAAACATTTTGTGGAAATGGAAAACAAATTCTGGGAAAATGTTAGGATTTATAATCCCAATTTTATATTTTCCTTTTAATAAAGCAAAAAGCTTCAATGTGACTTTATCTTTTTATTAATTTTGTTTTGGCATTTATATTGGATGCTAATTTTAGCATTACAAGTGGTTTTGACATTATTGGGAAATTCACTGCCAATGAAGTGAAACAACTCGGTGTTTCCAGATCATTTTTAACTTCCATTGCACTGGGAAATTTCAATGTTTTGTTCCAATTTGCAGTGAAAATAAATATAAATGTCAAAATTTCCTTTGGAATGGGAATTTCAGATTCTAACAAGCTCTAATCAACAACAAAGCCATCTGCTTTGTATTAATGACTTAGGGCAATATGTAATGCTGCAGAACAGGGTAATATTCTAGTGTTCAGCATTGCTTATGGAAGTCAGTGACATATGGCAAGTTTCTAGCTTCTAGTTGTCTAAGGAAGTTTGATGCTATCCACTTTTATTTTATTCTTCATGCTGTCTTGCCAAATTCACAGAACTCATCATCCAAACCCAAGATTTTCCTGTGAATGTATGAGGAAACATCCTCCCAGTGACATATGGCACAGCCTACAGCCCCTACATCTGAAGAGAGCCTGTAATTCCCAAATTACAGTGCAGTAAGCTACTTTCATTTCACAAAGGTTTTTAATTGTTAATTTAAATATTTGTTCCATGTTAAATGTCTATTCTTAGACATTCATAGGAAGATAAATATATTTGGTTTCAAAAGATAACTTCATCCAGATGAGTCATAATTTGAACTCTATTTGAGAAGTCATATTGACATGAAGGACTTTAGCACCAATAAACTAAAGTAACCTTTTAATTCTGGTTTAAATCTGTTTTTAATTCTGGTTTAAGACAGTGTCTTTGTTATTTTTCCTAAAAACCTTTCTCTGTCTTCACAGACGCAGTCCTCATGCTGCAGGTAAGGTGCAGGAACACCACATGTCCCCAGGCTGGTCCAGTGATCCAGTTTGCTTGCTGAACTCAGCCAGGGACCCCCAGTTCAGGCACTTTGCTGTGCCCCCTGAAAAGTTTCCTGTGGACAAGAATGCAGTTACCTTTGGTGAGGAGAGTATCTCTTCTTCTTCTTCATAATCTGATGATTACTCAAGCCAACTCAGGGCACCTATCCCCTTCTCCCCACTCTAAGTGGGCAGCTGACCTGGGAGGGCTGGATCCCACAGTTATCAGGTGTTTAATGTGAAGATGCTGCTTTCTGTTCACTCTGAGCACAATTTCTGTATAAACCTGATGGGAAACTTTGCTTTGATACTGTCTACAAGGTTACTGGAAGAAGATTCTGACTTGTACTCATTTTGAAAGTCAGAATGACATCCAGTCCTGAGAGCCCGCCATGAAAAACACAGCCCCATGTCTTACCCGGCTGCTATTTCATGCATAACACAGTGTGCTGCCTCATTTTAGAAATTACTCAACAGGAATGAATTTGGGAGTTTGAACAACATGGTAAAGGTCGGTAAGCAAACTCCCTTAAGAGGCATAGAAAAACATTTTACAAATTAAGTGTAAAAATAATTTGCTGGGCTACTCTGTCCATCTCTCACACACACATATAAACAAATGCTTGAATAATCTTTATGTTCTTACTATTACTTAATATTAAGTGTAGATAGAAGCCACTCATATAAACAACGCTGCTTTACAAAGGAACCTTTGTAATGGCATCTATCATATTGCCATAATAGAGACTGTAGTAAAAAAATTAAACTCTGCATGAAGTCAACAAAAATGACTGACACGTTCCTATCGTTACACAGACTGCAATGAGAAACACTGTACAAAGCCTAGGACTGAATCTAGACCGAAAAATCTTAATTATCAGTATGAAAACTTTTCTGCCATCACAAAATATTTCCTGTAAATTCAACTAAGACAAGCTCCTCCACAAGTTAAAAGCTTAACAGCATTTCTGCCTTCACTATTAACATCCGAGGAGGAGGTAAACAAAGTTCATCACATAACTGTTTTCAGGCAAAGGATTTTTTCCTCATATGAGCAACAAACAATTTGGTTTATTGTTGTAGAAAAGTAGAAGTGGCAGAAACAGAAATCTTCTTCCAAAGTTTAACTTTAGGAAAACCAGATTTTATCCAACACGGAATAAAATACCACTTTTCATCACTTCTTAATGAATGTTAATAAACATAAATGCTGATCTGTTATATTTTTTAGGCCAGTATACTTTTGCCTCTGTTGTTCTCAAGATGTCAGTTTCTCTGAGACTTCTTGTATATGACTTTTAGTGCCTCTCCCCATTTTTCTCTTCCTAGGACTTTTATTTCTTGTGTTAATGTATAAAATGTTGTTCTTTCAATGTTTTCCTTCTTTTTTTCCCTTATCTCTTACTTTTTGCTACTGTTTCTGAGCTCCCTAAAACAAACACCATCTTTCTTACTTCTTATTGTCTCTGAAAAAGTCCATGCCAAATAATTTCTCTACATTTTTCCCCTATTTCTGTATTTGTGTTCCCACTATTAGCATTTCCAAATATTGGTGTTTTCCACACCATGCAATGTGTTGCAACAGTATCTTTTTAATGAAATGTATCATGACTGATGCAGCAGATTTTAGAAACCTTGGAAGGAAACCATCTATGGCTTAATCTTAGTGTCTTTCTCCAATTAAATCATCCAGCAGACATGGGTAGGGAAGACTTATCCTGTATCTAATTCTTTACAAGTTATTACCATTTCATACACCGTATTTTTTGCCTTGCTGCTTTTGTCTTAGTGGTAGAGTAGCAGTGCTGCAGTTATTAGGAGCAGTTTCTGAACTGTGAACAGTATCATCACCAACATTTGATTAGAAATACAGATTTTGATGAATTGATTCCTTTTCCTGGCAAAAAATACTTTTCAGACATGGAAAGGAGTGGAAACATATGTGAGTGTGTGAGATGCTGACTCTAATCAGAGTTTTTTGCCTATGGCTAACGGAAGATTCACCAATTACATGATGACAAATATTTCAGCTCCATTCAGTAATGTACACTTTTACATAATCTTAGTCTCACCAACAGATCTCTATCTCTGGCATTAATCGTTCCAGTTAATTTTCTTACTCTGTGTTCCCCACATGCCCCATTTGTTCTACAGTAATCTTAACCTCTCGCATTCTCAGTATTGCACCTTATAAAAATAAAGGCCTGGTAATTGAAATGTCTCCCTCTCACTTGCTACTTATAGCTTTCAAGATGTCCTTTAAATATCTTCAGCTGACAATTCTGTCTTCCACATCATCTTCACCAGTAAGGTCTGTCCCAACCCACTCCCTGGACACTCCACGCTTCCTCTCACTTCATGCATCAAATATTTCCTAATCCTCTCTTCTGCTACTGATGATATGAAAACCAGTGAAATTCCACTGCTTAGAAACAGGATGAACACTGAAGAATCAGCCCACTCTTTGTAAAGTGTCATGTAAAATTACCATACAGATCACTTATTCAATAATAAAAGCACATCCTATGACACCAAACATGTCTCATAATGCTCTCATGAATCACTGGGAAGTCACTTAAATCAGTGAGCAACACAGCGATCCTCCTGTGCATTGCCAAAGGAATCCTCCAAGAAAGGCTGAGAAGTTGGTAACTATGCAAATATATATATATGTAAACCCTCTGATTTACTATTTGCTTTTTCTTTATTAAAAGAAGGATGCTCCCCATGAGGCTTACTACTTTTTAATGAACAAACAGTATATATTTCATTGCAAGGTGCTCTAACATCTACCACTCAGTTAAATTAAAACAAGGATGTTTTCACATTAGTCTCCACAGGATGATAAGCCAGTCACTTATCAAGAGTCTACCACCCAGCACTTGGTAGGATTAATTTGATCTCAATCTAAATGAAAGATGTAGTGATTATCATACCATGAACACAGTTCAAAGCCACACATCGTTCATTCATTTGTGATCAGATGGGAACCGGTTTCAGTGATGTCATGCTGATTTGTGAAACCTCCTATCATCGTATCTTGTCATTCTTCTGATTTTTAAAAGGTTGGCAGTAAAGTTGGCTTTGGAGTTGGTTTTCAGGCACTCAAAAAAAAAACCCCAAACCCACACAACGACTCTGGGAGAAAGCCAGAGTTTTCTTGGAAGTTTCCTTGATGAAGGAGCAGGAGTGGGATGGAGCAATATCCTTGATTTTGGCAGCAAACCCTTCTTTTGGCAGCTTCATTAAAAAGCCATTTCACTTTATGAGTTATCAGCAAAGAGCTGGCATTTCTGAGCGTGACTGATGCTCCTCCCTGTGCTCACAAAATTAGAAACATCAATAATTCCTAGATTAATTGCTCAGAAAATTTCCAAGAGGCAAACATTTCCTTATTTTTAGACCCTTGTTTTCTGCTGTAGTCAAAGCAGTAGAGGTCAAAGTTCACCTAACATGTACGTCACTTAAACACTATACTCTGAGTTTCATATATGTTCAGAAACAAGTGTGCATCAGTGCTGGGGGGGGGTGGGGTTACATCGTATGATGAACCCCCAATTCCCAGTAGCTGCAAAAGTCCTGATTTATCACACAGCGATCTGGAAGTAGTCTTCTTGACCCTTCCAAAGAAGCCTGGGACATAGGCATATTAGGGCCTCTAACAGGGCTACCAGGTACCATGAGCATGAGTGCATGGAGGACAAGCCATGCTCCATGGTGGTGGCTGAGCATAAGGAACTTCTGCATGTAGCTAATGAGTGGTAAAAAAATTGTACTGGCCAAAAGGTGAGGGTCTATGCTGGCATTGACACGGTCTCCTTGAGTCCTGGCACATCAGCTGTAGCTACCTCAAGCATGAAGTTGAAGGTTGGGGAGCTGCTGTAAGATGATGTGAGTCTTATTCCTTAGATTTTTCCTGTTGCTTATGCAGGGGAAAAAAAGGCTTTTGAAACAAGTTTTGCATGCCCTTTTCCACCCACTGCTTAGACATGCATTTGTAAATCAGATAATGGGTTTGCTTTCTGACTGGAGGTCTATATTAGCATTCCTGGAAGACCCCACATGCTGCCCCTTTCCAATGTAGGCAGTCCTTGAAGTCACAATCCTTGTGTGTCCTCACCTTTTTGCATATGATGTCAACAGAAAAGTACAAATACAGCAGAACTTCATGAGAATGCTTAAAAATCACTACTAAGAAGCTGTATTTGTCAAGAGAGGTCTTCACAAATCTTTTATTTAAACACATAATGATGAAAAAATAAATGGACTCTCATAGGTACCTTAGTGGGTCAGGCAAAACAGTGAGGTCCAAGCTAAACACAGGAGAGACACAGGTTGCCTGCAAATTAATCACTGTTAATGCACAACAAACAAGATAGAAAAGGGTAACTAACACATCTGGAGCAGAGAGGGGGATTAGTGTAGGGGGAGGTGGCCATTAACCTCTATGGAGCAGGTGACAGGCAGGCAGTTAGTATCTGAAAGGCAGTGGGTTAGCAAGTGTGATGAAAGACATATTGCAGTGGACCACAAATTGAACCAAACCTAAAACTGGCTTAGACACCTTAAGTTCATTTTAAAGATTTTATGCAGGCCTTGTCTTTAGGATCAGGACTTCAAGGCTGGTATTAGAGTAGCCATTTTACAAAAGAACATTTTCCTAATCATGATTATACGTCCTTGTAGGTCTCAGCTGTCCATGTGAGCTGACACTGACTAGCAGACCTTATGCAGCCTCATATTTTTCATTTTAAAGGCAGCAGATGATGGATTAGAAGACACCTGTTGACAAACACGTATGAAACCCACTGCATTTGAAGACCTTGGGGGCTTTGGCAAGGCCTGATTTCACCTGATGCTTCTTGGTTCTTGGGACAATTGACTTCCTCTGATGAACTGGGTGAGGTTGGAGACTACTTGAAATGAAGTGGAAGACCTCAGGAAAAGACTTATTTCCAGGCGTGACCAGCCCAGGCTGAAACTGTTCAATGATTTCTCCATGTAGATAGCAGGCTGTAAAACTCACCAGTATAAGCCAAAGTTATTCTGCTTTTTTACACTATAAGAAAATATTTTCTCCCTTATTAATCTCTCACTCTGTAAAACCATCATAGTGACAATACCTGTATCACGCTATATGGGCAAATATATCCATGCACACATGTATTGGCCTAATTCTTGATTGATGAGAATAAAGTATAGCAACTCCTGAATGTTGTAACAGATCTAAACAGACACCTCACAATCAAGCAGATGCTCAGTTTTTCCAGCATCATATCAGCTAAAAGGTTTGAGTCTCTAGTCTATGCACACTTACAGGGCATAGAAAATACAGGGCTTTTTTCCCCATCTGCCCAAGACAGAAGTCAGAACTGGACTGACCAGGCCAAACACATAGCAGCAACTTGAGGACATACCTTCAAATGCACTCTGTATAAAGCAGCACATAGGGCCTTATACTGAACAGAGCATGAGCTGTCCAACTCTCCTTGGAATCATGAGCATGGATATCCTAGTATTTTACCCATTTCACTTAGAATCTAATTTTACTCTTTTTTAAATAAATGTCAGTCTTTATAAGCTTAGCTTTAAAGTGGGCCCAGGTAAACAAGGAAAGATTCAGGAAAGATTAGGCAGATCAGGTTTATCATTAAATTATTTGTTTTTCAGAATACACACAGGATGCTCAAAGTAGCCTCTGTATGTAGTAGCTGAGCTGAAGAAATGGTGAAAGGAGTTACATTTTGGGAAGAAAAAAAATGCTACATTTGATAGAAGTTTGATAAAACCCTCGGATAATTCCATCTGTCATTTTTGACTCATTCTATATATAACTGCTGAATTAGCAACATACTAATAGTCATAGAGGTGAAAAAACAGTTTATTTAAATTTGTATAACCTTCCTGTGTTACGTATACACACATTAGACACAAAGCACAGACTGTTTTTCCCAGTATTGTTGCCAGATCTAACACCCAGCTTTAAGCAAAACAATTAATTGGTGCAAAGAGGGATAAAAATATCATCACTAAAATCAACAGTATGCTGCTTCCTAAAAAATGAAATACATGAACTTTGAAAGTTGACTCAAGCAAAAAAGCATTATTCTATTGTGTTTTTCTTTCTGTAGAAGTCTATTTTAGCAGATTACCACTCTTGTCTCCATTGAATGGCCGCTTAGGAAACCACATATTTCATCTGGGAGTTCTGCAGCTCTCATCTATTCCAAACCCACTCATTTACAAAGCTAGATGAGATCAAAAGTGTATTTAATTAAAATTTGACTGAAAAATGTCTAGAATATCTCATTCACAGAGGAAACTATGGCTCCCTGATGAGACGATCTTCTAGAAACACACCGAGACCCTACTGAACAGTGCATCATAATCATCATAGAACAAAGATGTCTGGATGCATCTTATTATTTCTAAGAAAGACACTTGGATTGGACTGTTCAAACCAGGAAATTCTCCAGGTATATACTGAGATAGTCACAGACCCATACTCAAGTAAATGTGTAAAGTTGCACTTGATGGAATGATAATGTGTGCAAGTCCCCCTTGTACACTCACACACAGAAACTGCTTTGCAGAGGGAGAGTTGTGGTGCAATGCAGGGGAGGTTCCACCAATTTGCAAGACCCTCTACATTTGAGGAAGCACAGAATAAAGGGTTCAGGAGTGCACAGCTTTGGAATTAAAAGTAAATTCCCTATCTTGAAAGGGATCTTCCTTACTCACAGAGACCCTAATCTTGAATTTCTGCAACTAGTTTCTAAGGAGTGTCACTGAAATGAAACAAAGGAAAGGCAGATCTCACTGCAATAATATATATGCTCTAATTAAATGGAAATAGAGGCAAGCTAGAAGAGCTGAGAGATGACAGCACAGATCACTGAAACTGCAACTTTTCCAAGCATTTGACTTTGAAAATTCAGCTTTACCTTTTCATGTAATCTACCTATATGTAGATGTATGAATTATATATACAGGATACATACGTATATATGTGTGCATATGTGTATATATGTGTTGTGTTTTAAGCACAGCTAGCAACCCAGAACCATGCAGCAGCTCACTCACTCCTCCCCCTTTCCTCCCTCCACTCCCCAAGGGATGGAGAGGAGAATGGAAAGAATGTAACCCCCACAGGTTGAGATAAGAACAGTCCAGTAACTAAGGTATAATACAAAACCACTGCTGCTGCCACCAATAATAATAATGATAAAGGAAATAACAAGGAAAGAGAATACAACCGCTCACCACCTGTCCATCGACACCCAGCCTGACCGAGCAGTGATCTAGCCCTTCTGGGTAACTGCCCCCAGGTTATACACTGGGCATGACGTGCTGTGGTATGGAATACCTCTTCGGTTAGTTTGGGTCAGGTGTCCTGTCTCTGCTTCCTCCCAGCTTCTCCTCCTCCCTGGCAGAGCATGAGACTCAGAAAGTCTTTGGTCAGAGTAAATATTGCTGAGCAGCAACTAAAAGCATCGTGGTTGTCAGCGCTGTTCCCAGGCTGAAAGTCAAAACCACAGCACTGTGCCAGCTACTAAGAAGGAGAAAAATGACTGCTACTGCTGAACCCAGGATAATATATATATAAAACATTAGCCTAAATAATATAGAAAGATGGACTTATTATAGAAAGACACTTTCAAGACAACAAAATAAAAGACTCCCTGATTAGGTTACCAGGTAGGTGAGTATAGATCAGAGTGTTGATCAGGCTGCAGAGGTGGGATGCCAGATTGAACTGTGAATGACTTGAGCAAAGAACCAAATGGGTTCTCCAGATGTGCTAGACGGGACAGACCTGAGGTCATCTGTCAGAGCTGCTTTGCATAGGACTGACTGCACCTTCGTGTGACCTTGGTGCTGCAGCCTGTTGAGCTGCTTTAGCAAGAGATGTGACCAGTCAAGCACGGAGTGTGAAGCAGATGTTGGAAGCTGGGCACTTGCCTTTTCCACTACGGCAATATGGGATTGCCTAAAAACATGCGGCCTACTGAACGAACTCTCTTCTGCTTCCTCTCCTGCTTCAGGGAGGTTGTGTTTCTCCTCCACGTGGGTAACACGTGAGCAACAGACCAAGAACAGTCCACGGGAGACCTAGAGGACTGCATGCCCTGCAGTCCTGTTGACTAAGCAATCTCCTGGGTAATTATTATCTCTTACCCCAAACCGGAAGTGCCACAGTGTGGTAGAGAAGAAGCTTCTTGAAAGGTTTTGTGTTTCAAAAAATCCCAGGGGGGATTTCAGCACAGCGGTGATACTGAGAACGCAGAGTCATGACTGCTGGCAGCTCACCAGGAGGTACTGCAGGACCTGTGCAAGACTCTGCTGGTGATGTACAGATACATATAGAGAGGGGCCCTGCCTCAACAGCATTTCTTTGGGTGGAAACCAGAGGGTTAGAAGGATGTGCTCAGTCCTTTTGAGCTGCTGGTGGCCAGGGCAAGAATTGGAAGCTCCTGATCTGTTTTCTACAACATGGTTTTCGTTTACCCCTAACTGCTGCTAGTACCAGTCTAATATTCAGTCTTTAATGAGTCAAGACACTGATTTCTTCACCTCTACTTAGAAATTGAAGTGCATGCTGGTATATACTAATTAACCTCTGCTATTTTTCTTTAGGAAAATCATAAACAGTAAAAATTGATATATTTTTACTGAAGGCTCCTAGAATGTCAGCTGTATGCTAGTGAATGGAATAAAAAGAATGTAATTAAACATCTGCTCTTTCACTCCTATTAATGAGTGTAAATAGCCAGAAAATCCTGAAGGTTGTGGCCATGGTAACAGACACTAGCTTAGGAAAAAGTTATAATTCAACATAAAGATTGCTCATCTCCTTCCCAGAGATGGAAGTTTACAATCAAAGCCTTGACGTGTGTTCTGATCCCTCTATTATAATTTCTTCCTATGCATGTAGCACATTTGTTGTGGGAAACCCCCATTTATAAGAACATGGTGTGACTCAAGTGCTACATTCACTCTTACTTGAAGGAAGAAAAACTGCTCTTTTTTGGCAATAGATCAGAGCAATTGCTGGTAAATGCTTCTGTGGAAATGATCATGTAGCATGATGGAAGGGGCCCATATATTCCCCTAACATTTACCTATCTCCTTCCCCTACACCAGTGACGTGATAGCAGCTTATACCAGGGTGAAGCCCAGCAGCTACAAGCAGTATTCCTGGAGGACCCCAAAGAGCTGAGCCTGGAGACCTGCTTGTCTCGGCCAAGGCAGAACTGACAGAAACTGATGAGATTCCTCAAAAACACCTGCCCTCACCCAACCCTGCTTCCTGCCTCCAGTGTCTCCTCTAACACTGTCCTGCCTGGGGCCGTGGTTTGGGTAGTCCACCACCTTGCATCCCATCAGGCACTGGAGCTACTCTGGCACATACAAGTGGGGAAGAAGGTGGTGTCATGGGTTCAGCAGTAGCAGTCATTTTTCTCCTCCTTAGTAGCTGGTGCAGCGCTGTGTTTTTGACTTTCAGCCTGGGAACAGCACTGATAACACCGATATTTTTAGTTATGGCTTAGAATGCTTACGCTTGCCAAGGACTTTCTAAGCCTCATGCTCTGCCAGGGAGGAGGAGAAGCTGGGAGGAAGCAGAGACAGAACACCTGACCCAGACTGACCAAAGAGGTATTCCATACCACAGCACGTTATGCCCAGGATGTAAAAACGGAGGGCAGAGACCCGGAAGGGTGAGGGTACACTGCTTGGTCAGGCTGGGTATAGGTGGTGAGCAATTGTGTTCTTTTCCCTTGTATTCCTCTTGTCATTATTATTATTGGTGGTAGCAGTAATGCTTTTTGTTATACCTTAGTTACTAAACTGTTCTTATCTCTACCTGTGGGAGTTGCATTCTTTTGATTCTCCTTCCCATCCCTCCGGAAGCAAGGGGAAGAAAGAGGGGGGAAGTGAGTGAGCGAGAAAACTGTGTGGCTGACTGGACCTAAACCACGACAGGTGCTCATTAGTCAAATGAAGCTCAACAAAATAAAAATCACAGCAGACTGGAGCAGGACAAGCTGAGACAGAAGTGGTTGGGGATAACACGGATTTGCTGCACACAAAGCTGATAATCAGTTTCAGGAGCTGTGCAGGATGACTCAAACTGCTTGCACCAAGAGCCAGCAGCGAAGGAAAGGACTCCTCTGAGTGCACTGCTTTATGCACCTGCGTGACAACCATCACCTTACTGCAGATGCTTTTAGCACACCATTTGGAGCATCATCCATTTGAGCCTTCGTACACAAAGACAGCATACCAACACAAGGATATCTTTTTGTCCTGATCAATTACTTAAAATTATGTTAAACTAGCACACACTGAGCACATGGTTAGAACCTGCAGTGTAAATACTGCCTTTTCAAATATGAAGTCAAGCAAATGCTAGGGAAAGTTTGGAGTAGCTTGCAAACTCCCCCAGCACATCCAAGAGAAATAAAGCTACTGCCACCAATATTACATGGGCTTCATGCCTGTGGTTTCTGACAATGCCATCCTTGCAGCATTGCCAGATGAGAGATTTAAGTCAGTTAAATTGCATAAGAAACTCTGGTCCTGCTAGCAATACCAGGCAGCTCAATCATGAGTGAAAATCAATGACTTGTTAAGAGCCACGATGCACTGCGAGGCACAAAACATCCAACTGCCTTTGCACGGCTGCCCCACGCACAGGCAGATACCTCTTCTCTAGGTCTTGGCCACACTGCTGTAGAGCCATTCCCACCTCTGAGACTGCAGCGATAGACAGGTTCAGCGGTTCCTCTGCTGAGGTCCGAGCTGCTTGAAACACACAGCTCATGGGGTTTCCTTCCCAGCTGCAATGTCTGCCCCTGAATTGCTATCACAGGAGGCCTGCAGGTCCAGAGCAATCCCAGGGCACCATCCAACCTCATGCAATGCCCAGCACATTCAGACATCTCTACCCCAAAACATGTTACAAAGCCCCAGGGTGTCTGCCCAGCACCACTGTGCACAGGCTACTCAATCCTTCCTCCTGTGCCACTTCTTGACAATGAACTGCAACAGCCTGTGGCAATCAGCATCTCCTGTGCTATCAGTACTCAGAACCCTCCTGTTTCCAGATCAGGAAAAGATCCAGGAGCTGAGCTGGGAGCGCACACAGCTATTGACACTCATGGGGACGAAAGGGCAGTCAGAGAGCACTGCAGAAGTGGGGAAGATGGGGTGAGGGGAGGGAGGTCTTCTGGTGCAGAACAGCACTTCTTATTTTCCTCAAAGGGCTTCTCCAAGTCCTGCTCTGTATGACCTTTCACATGAGCTCTAAAGACTGACAGCAGATGCTGGTACCCAGAGAGAGGGGAGTTTAGTGCCGCTCTATTTCCTTCCCCAGAAGCTTTGCTTTTGGAGGAGGTTGGAGGCATGGAGCAGCTACCTGAGGGAGGGCTTTCTTGCCTGCTCCTCTGAAGTGTTGGAAATTGAATGGAATGGAGTTTGCCATGAAGCCATGCCTCACTGGAGCTTTTATCTTTTAAAATTAGGTTAGCAAATTTATTGCTACAGAAGCTTAATCCCAGAGTGCATTATCTGTACACTTGATGGACTAGAATATGAACTAATTCTGTCAATAATGTGACTGCTTGTATCTCAATTGCCAGATACAAGGAATGAAGTCTTCCCTTTGAGATGCTAAGCAGCTGCACATTGATACAGTACCCTCCCTATGCTTGTTGTTCATATGCTTCCTACATCCAAGTTTCCTCACCAACAGACGATGCTCTGGGAAAGAAGAAGAGGAGAGAGGGAGAAATTTGGCTCCAGGCACTTGGCTGCACATTGTGACTCTGCACTAACTGCTGCAGTGGACTGGGGTCTCCAGCTCCCAGGGACACCTCCGATTGATACCATGAGCTCTGTATGTACTGGGAACCCAGCTGCTTGGCTCTGCCCATCTTCAGCCAGTGTTCTCTATTGGCAGGAGAGGCAGAGATCAGCAAAAGTGCTCTCTCTGCTGGGTTCAGATCAGCAGGGAGCTTCCTTGGTGAGAGGGATCCGCTGCTGGAATTTCACAGCCAGAGCCCCCAGAACAGAGCCTGTTGCCTGAACAGAGCAAGGGGGGTGGACCAGGACACTCCACCTGCATGTGTGCAGGTACACACTCAATGCTTTGAATCTAGAAACAACCTTTTCCAAGTTATATCCTTTGACAGCAGCTCAGGAGGTGCCCATTTTAATATCAAATTATCACACTACTTGCCTACATAAAGTAGGGAGCATCAAACTACTGATTCAGAAACCTAAATTTTGCTGCCTCCAGCAATACTGACTATGGAAATCTGGTCAATACCACCTCTGGAGAGTAACTGAACAAACTCCAGTTCTTGGGCTGATTTAAGGCAGGAACAGAAATATTGAAGGCTCGTTTCACAAAACTGCTTGACAGTCTCAGTTTGCTCAACATCCAATGTCAAATTGAATTATATAATTTGTTGCTGTGGAGTTCCTTCATTTTAGCAAAAAGAGCTGGAAAATGCAACCTCATGCCAAATAAAAGCCTTTTCTGCCTGATTGCTCAGCAGACAATTCCTTGAATTGATCACTCTTAGGGCTGCAGCCGGGACAACTGTCCTCCAAGCATGTAAAATGAAGTCTGGAGTATCATGGGAGTATCTGGTCCTTGGCTTTACATCTCAGATGTATGTACAAGGTGAAGGCTTGTCAACCAGCCTTCAATATGCTAAGGTGAAGGCTTACTCTGATTAGAGAATGCTCTGATGTTTATAAACCCAGTTAAATCATAATGCAGTGATCAGGCTTGACTAGACTGAAATGGTATTTCTGAAGGCTTTTTAATCTTTTTAATGAGAGAATCATTCAGTTCTCATTTATACAGCAGTTTCAGAAGAACTAGATGATACCTAAAACCTGCACTGTTCAAGGGAAGGAAGGTAAGGACTGATTTCCCTGTCATCAAAAGGGCAGCCAAATATTCAGTAACTTCTCCTCTTTAGCTTTATATGAGCCTCAAACAGAAGTAGCTTTGTTCTTTGTTGTGTGGGATGCTACCACTAACTCCTCCAAAAGTCTCTAAACCCTTTGGCACAATGAAGAAAGGAAGACAGTCAGATCTTTGTGAGGAACTGTATGGAGATGTTGGAGGAGAAGTCTTTCAGTCTTTATTGAAGAACTAGTAGGAATGTTGCTTTAGGACTACAAGATATTTATAGTCTTACCCATATTGAATGTAAAGGGTATAAATATAATTTTTGCTATTCCTCTGCAGGCCAAAATCTGAGGAACACAGGCCAGAGCACAAAAGAATTTTCACCCCATTCCAAATTCCCATAGAAAAGTATACTAAGCCTAAATAATGATGTTAGTCATTTGAATCATGAATTTGGCTTCATAACCCACTGGGAGACTGAAGCAGAGCAAAACATGTCTGCTAACACCCGGACTTGAGCAGCACAATTGGCAAGTCCTGCTGAGGAGACATCTCAGACTGAAGTTGTAGAAATGTTAGAGGTTAGAACTGAAGTTTCTCGGCAGAACAGACCTTATATGGAAACCCCCTAGAAAGTCTGTCTGCACTGGCTTTCGGATCAGCACATCAGTTTCATTTCTAATAGATATACAGATGTATATAGAAAGATCAATTCAAAACCACTTCAGTAAAATAAGAGTAAATCATTCCTGCTGGAGGATGTGATGGATAGTGTCAGATAGAAGTTTCCTCTTTAAGGATCACGAGTGGAAATGAAAGAGGAAATCCCAAGTGGAAGGTGGTTACAGTAGTGTTCTTCAAAGATGAGTCTCAGGATGAATCTTGTTTAACATCTTCATTTCATATCAAGCAGCGCAGTTGCTGATAACACCAAGGTGAGATGCACTGTTGGACAGCCAGGCTACTACACAAAAAGAACGGGGAGATCTTAGCACTGAAACACTACAATGGGATGAATTTCTTTATTAAAGTTCAGTTTCTGAGGAACTAGTAGGAAGAATTGATGCTTTAACTGGAAACGATGAATCAGAAGGAAGAGCTGAAGATCCTACATAGCTGTAAAATAACTGGAAAATACCAAAATGATATTACCTGCAGGAGATAAACAATGCTTCATAGTGAACCTGCTGAGACTGATGCGGTAAGTCTTGGAGGTGGAAGTACCAATGCTATTAATGGAAACACAGCAGGTTGTACAAGGGCTTGGAGGTATGAGGGCTCACCTGGGTTACTGTAATGTGTGGCCAGGAAAACATGCTCAGGAAAAGGGAATTTGGCTGGCAGTGGCTACAGAGCGGGGATGTTAAGCCAAATAAGGGAATGGAAAGCTTGTGCTCTCAGAGGAGACCAGAGGCACTCGGCTGTTTAGCCTAGCTAAAGAAAGGCCAATAGGGGATATGGTTGTAGTCTATAAATACATCAGAGGGGGTAAATACTAGGGAAGGAGAAAAGCTATTTAAACTGAAGGACAATGCTGGCACAGGAACAAATGGGTAGAAACTAGCCATGAATAAATTTTGGCTGGGAATAAGAGCAGATCTCTAACCACTGGAGCAGTGAAGTCTGTGGAATAGCCTTTTCTGAAGACCACAAGACAAATGGTCTAACCCATGTGAAAATGGAGTTTGAAAAATCACAGATAGGCTCTATATGGTGTAGATACCTGCAGTGGGATGGATGAGTGAGGAGGTCCCCTCTTGCCCTGCCTTCCTCTAGAAGAGAAGCAGCATCCTAAAAACCAAGAGCACTTCTTACAGTAGGCAGAGTCTTTCTGTCACAAAGGATCACCAAGAGGAGATAAAAAGGCAGTAATGCTAAGTAAACATGTTCACAATATCTCTGTTTTCCTCTGCTTGTACGCTATCACCCATTGCCACACACTGGAATGTGGAGCAGCAGGAATGTGAGTGGAGGGTTATACAAGCAAAGCAAGTATACAAGTGAGTGCCAGGATGCAGCAGACAGGTCAGGAGAGCCTGCCAGCTCTGTCAATTCAAACATCAGAGAGCACTGGGAACAGCAATACGATTATTGCAAGAAACTTAATTGAAATTAAGATTTACAAGTAACCTCAATAAAACTCACAGCTGGTTGGGTTTAACCTTAGAGTTGAGAGGATTGGCAGAATACGCTGTACAAATCTGTGAAATAGTAAGTTTTCCATTTTCCTCAAAAGTGAACCATGTCCCCAGTTTCTGTTCAGTATTGATGGAGCAATTCACACTTCCTGAGAAATTTTTCTTTCTTAATGTGATCCTTTTGTCTTCTACAGGGAACACAATAACTTATTAATGCCATATAAATTTTCATCTGTCCACTTCACAAAGATTACCACGTGAGAGCTGTATTTCAGCACTGACTGAACCAATGCACAGGAACAGGGAGGAAAGGATTTTCTGTATGGCTTTTTGTATCAGCCGGTCCTGTGCTCCTGGATCACTTGGGGTCAGTCTTCAAGGCTCCTGGGGTGGCTGGGACTCACAGAGGAACACCAGGGTGCCTAAGCTGTTGGTACTTAAACTTCCTGACTTCCTCCTGCTTCAGGGTATGCCCAGAACTGGCTCAGTTGTGATGGGGGAGAGGGACCTTGCCCTGTGCTCCCCCTAAACCATACCATGACAGACATGGAGTAAACCCTTCACTTATTGCCTTCACACAGTAGCACTATGAATGCACGGGGCTGCTCCCACAGCCACAGGCCGCTGCTTCATTGCTAAGGCTTTGCACTTCTGCATCCCTGTGCTCCCAAACCCACATTCCTGGTGTTGCATCACTCATCACTCTGCTGCTGTCCCTCCTTCTTTCCTCATGACCCTCAGCACCCCTATTCCTCCACAGGGAGAAAAACGACCCTCAGACATTCATGGCTAGAAAGTACTTCATATAACACAATATTCACCCTTTGATGTGTCTTCTTTATGTTTCAAACACTATAAATGGCAGTTTTAAGGAGGGCTGCTCCTGCAGCAACCAACAAAGACTCTTTGGATGCTGCAGGGTAAGGGGATGTTTGATTCTGCTGTTTGTCTATCAGGTGTTTGTATGCAAAAAGTCAAGAAAGTTGTCAACTGTTCACTTAATGGGAAGAACACAGGTGGAAGGGAGCTGTTGCTCCAGAACACTACCTTGGACTGAGTCTTCTCTTGTACTCCTGCAGAAAGTGTCTGCTCAGGACTTGAAATAGCAATACAGAACAAAACAGCAGTGAATGCCATAAAGGCACCTCACGTAGACAAAACCTAGCTTTGCATAGGTCTGCAGCTAGAGAAACACCACAGTCCTCTGCTATCCCATGAGTTTCCAGAGGGCAGGACTGAGAGCACTGAAACTGATTCTAGATGAGATGGGGAGATTGGCATCTCATCATCTGAATTCTCTGCCTACATTTTGACTATCTCATGAGTTTCCTCAGGGCAGGAAAAAATAGCTGAGAACAGATACCACAATGCCTAACAAAATCATCTGATGCCAACTTCTCTCGGGCACTGTGTAGTATAGTTAACCACTGTTCCCATTAGAAACACCAAACCTAATTATTTTACACATAACTGCATTAGATGGAGAAGGTGCATGGTGCTTGTAGTTGCATAGTGGGAACATAGCATAGATCTTCCTTGTGCCCACTTATAATTAAAGTGATCTTCTTTGTATATTAAATTCAGCTGCTTATAATGAAATGCAATAAAGATTCCTGGAGCAAATCACATTTTTCTTAATATGTTTAAACAATTTTATGGAGTCTTTCATTGATTGGAGGAGGAGCAGTTTCAGGAATAATGTGCTTAAACAGACATGACAAACCATGCAATTACCCAGCACTTCTCAAGACTAATGCCTGAAGTAATGAGCATGTCACACAGTGGTGCTGCTTCCATTTGTGCCAGATGCCTGAGAGGCAGCAATCATAAACCTCTGCAGCGGGTAGGGTGGGTGATTTCAGCAATGACTGGGAGAAAAGCCTGTCACTGTATTGTCTGCACAGACAAATTTAGCATGCTGTGAAATCTTGACCAAAATTACCTACCAGCAGACTTAGATAACAAGCTTAAAGTAGAAAGGAATAGGGAGCTATGTCCAGTTGAGCAGCGGCAATTTGGGCAACACTGATGCCTCAATGGAAAGATCGAAGCACAATGCAAAATATGATACAGAGTAAGGAATGCAAACACTGATAAAACACACAGATGGTTGAACAGGCTTTTATTACCAGACAAAAACCTGTGCTTTAAAACAGGATCACATTTTGGTTAAAAAATGAACATTTTACATTAGAGCCAGGTTCTTAGTGGAACTAGAAACTTAAGAAAGATTATGCCATTACCTAATGATGCTTGGAAAAAACAGTTGTGTGCAGTTTTGTGAAAGAAATATTTCCTGTTGGTGAGCTTTCCTTTAGAAAGACGTATTTCTGTTTCACTAGTGAGAGCAGTTGTGTGGTTAAAAATGCATGGCAGGCTGCACAGGACAGATCTTTAATCATACCTATCCTTCTGTGAGTTTGCTTAAGGCTAAAAAGGTTTAAAACATATTCAATGACTCTGAAAAATGTCTTAATGCTAGTCTTCCTAAATCCTATGTATTATTTTGAGCAATATGAGCACAGTACCTTCTGTTTGCAAGTGAAAGGTGAAAACTTGACACTTTCAAACCATCATGGCCATGCCCTGCTTCACTAAAAGCTGCGTCCTGCCTTACTAAACCCCAGAGTTCAAAATCCCAGCCAATACCCTCTTGCTGTGTAGGGCTTTGATGTAAAGCTGCAAATAAAATCAGAATGCCATGCAATGAAAGGATGAAAGGACCTGCCAAGACATCATAGTCACGGTCATGTTCATCTGACTGGGACAGCCACTGACATTAGCCCTGACATTAAGCGATTTGCCTGGGGTCACGAGTCAGTCCGTGAGGGGTTTAAATGAGGACCCCAGTCTAAAGAGTCCCAAAGTGACAGATTTTGCCCTCTACCAAGTGACATAGCTTACTTCTGCTCAGCATCTCATAAATGAGCTGCATTTCCAGCATGCAGCAAGATGGAGGGCAAGTCCCATTCCAGTGGCTGCACAGCCAATGACATCCCCAGGGACAGGAGACTGCTACTGTAACAGAGATATGGGCAGCGGATCTGACTGATAAACCCAGGGAAAGTGGAAAACACTCCATGTCTAACTGAGGAAGTAACACAAATAACCAAACTTCACTGAAAAGCTGCAGGGAAGGAGACAGGCAAGTGCTCCCCTGGCTCTCGCAAGGCCAAAAAGGTAAAGGTCAAATTCAACAAAACCAGAAGCACCACCAGAAGACTGCATTCAGAAGCCTCCTTTGTTTTTTACCTCTTTCAGCCCTGCAGTTTTACAAAGTGAACCCTTGGACATCACTTCCCTCTTGCAGAGTGAAGTACAAAATACTTGAGCATGCTGCACAGCAGACGCAGTGCTGTGAGGTGCTGCGGCAGAAGAGAAGCAGCAGAGGCATTATGCAGAGCATAGTGCTTGTTTCAGGCAAGGGGGGCTTAGAAAACAGATACTAGGCACAACACAGCATTAGAAAAGTGGATCATGTCAGTCTCTCATTGAGAAGGTTAATACAGATTATAAGAATTCACTCATTCTGGAGAAACTGTGGAGCAAAGGAGTACAGTACTGGATATTCACCTCTGCAATGTTCACATCTTTAAAATAAATGGATTGCAGACTAGAAAACGTTTATAACTGAACCAGGCAGGATGAAGAGTGTGTATGAAGGAAATCAGCATCAAACCCACACATGGGGGAAAGAAACCTCTGTACGGAGTCAGGTCAGCAGTGTATGTAATAATGTCCCTCTATACAGAAGGCTGAGTAATGAGCCTGTTGTCTATAGACCAAAAGCTTTTATTTATCCTTCTTTCTAGCCACGTTTCCCACTTCTTTTGCTTTGGTCCTATTAAAACCCCACTGCTTCATTTGACAGACTGGAGCTGTCAGCTTTTTTGTCATGCTCCAGTGGGCTAGTTTCCTGCTAGTGGCCATGGCAAGAGCGCACAGCTCATGAGCTCTCCCCAGCTTTGGCTACAGAAATAAACACATTTCTATTGTTTAGGTTGTTTTTTTTTTTTTTTCCCAAGGATTCCCACCCAGTTATGCATGATGACATTTACCACATCACCTGTGACTACAAAAGGAATGCATCTGGCTTCATGCCTCAGCACTGTGACCAACTGGTGCAGGAGTTCCCACATCCATGCTAGTTCAGTTTGCACGTTCCTGAAGAGTGACTGTACACCATCTGCCCCATTGGATGGTCCCAGTGGCACAGACTAAGTCCCAGACTGGGGCTGGGCACCAGCTGGGAGGATATGAATTGTTGGAAATTAAAACTGGAATAGGAGTAGCTGTGGGCAGAGAGCAGTTTTTACCACTGAGCTCCAGTGCTGGGGATGCTCCCTGCTTTGTGCTGCATGGACACAACCAGCATCCATATTACCAACACAGCCATCGTCTCATGATACCAGATAGCTTGTTGCTTACTGGAATGCTAGTGATAAAGTAAGAAATGTAAAGGCCTGGGGGGAGCAAGTTTACCTACTGGGAAAGGGGTATTAAGAAGGGATTATGAATCAGATCCAAAGTCAGAATCACCAGGGACATGGTCTGCAAGTGGCCTCAGGTTCTTTCATGGGCTTGCTGGGGCTCTGAAGGGCTTTCAAAGCATCTGAAGACCAATGAGTTTGACTGGAATGCCATGGAAGGCCAAATGCACCACTGGTGAGGCAAATGCCAGCAGGAACGGTGGGAATGGTGGGGTGGGCAGCCCAGACCCTGCTGGGAAGGAGGAGACCACTGCGGGATGATGTCTGCCAGGTGCTGATGCTTTCTGGTGGTATAGGTGGTCAGGGGTGAGGACACATCCGTCTCAGCTCTGCACCCAGGCTTCTACCTGATTTTAGCAGCCATCTGCTGACAGCATCACAGAGCCTAGAGCCTTGCTCCTACACTGTGCATATGCGGGTCTTGCTTTCCACCACAATGGAAACATCCTGCTTTTCACGTATCTGTCAACGGAACCCTCTCATGCCAACCCCAGTGAGGCTAGGTCCTTGTACCCCCAAATACCAACCTCGGTAGGCTTGACCTTTGCACTCTGGATGCCAGTGCCAGTAGGCTCAGCTTCTACCCACACTACGTAAGCCCATTGTTGGGGTTATTCCAGACATCAGACCACACAGAGGGCTGTGGTATGGTCAGTCCAGCTCCCCAGCACCCCATATTTAGCAGCAGCGTCTGTCCAAGCAGTGTGTGACTCATCTGGGTCTGGTCACCTTCTCACATGGTGCCTTTCACTATTACTCTGGGGATTTCCAAAGAGAGGCAAGCGCTGCTGGCTCTGGTGGGCCAGAGCTGAGGGTCCCACACACAGCATGAGGCAGCTCCTCTCCACCCTCCTATCAGGGCAGCAAGAGGGCTGGCTGGTGTTCAGCGAGCACAGTGAGGATGGGATGCTCCTCTCCTGCTCATCAGTTGGGTGCCAGCCATCCACAGTGAACTGCTAGATGCGGCAACAAGGGCTGCCACTGAGCATTTAATTTTTAATTGCTCTCAGGGCTTCTTTTCCACTGTCTCCTGGCACCCCAGGGGAATGCTGCCAGCACCTGTATCTGGAGCTGTATGCCTGACCTGTATCAGCTGCATGCCTGACCATGAGGGATGAAAGAGAGGTGTCCCCAGCTAGCCCTGGTGGTGCTGCCAGGGAGCCCCTCCAGAGCAGCTGCTTTCCCAGGTCAGCATTCACTGACGGGACACCCCAAGGGCCATGGCTGCATCCTGGCTCAGTGGAATCTGCCTGCATCATGCGTCCTGAGGATAGGCTCCCTTGGGTTTATCTTCCCAGAGGCTTCCCCTCCTTCTCCTTTGAAGAAGCATCCACCAGCAAGAGATGCTTCTGGTCAAGTTGGGCTATATAGAGCCTGGCTGGGAGAAGCATGTCACCTGCCAGGGCACCTTCCCACTGTGCTAGCCATGAGCACATCCCCTGTGTAGATGGAAGCCATCCTGACATGTTCAGGCTTCCCCTCTAAAGAAGAATAACCTTTCCTCTGCAAGGGCAGCTGCAAGCTGTGCAAACCCAAAACTTGCCCTGAAGAAGCACTGCTGAGGACTGTCAGGAAAGAATTGTTAGGCTTGACCCTGAGGAGGTGAAACTGCCTTAAATACTGAGATTGTCACCTGCCTGGTAGTTTGCCGTTAGCATCCAAAGGCAGGTCTGAGCCCCCTCGGTGCAGACACAGGAGCACGTGCAAGCTGTCTGTCTCAGGCTGCAGATCCCCTCCTCTCCCCACTTAAGCCATTCCTCTGCTTAAAAATGTTATTTTGGGAAAGAAATGAATAATGGGAACAGTGCTGGAAAAGCATGGGGCATTCAACAAACAAAAGAAAAGCTGCATTTTTGAAAAGGCCTCAAACTGGTAACTGGCTTGTCTTAACCCATTCTCTCCCAGCTGCTTCTGCAATGCCCTGCCCTGAGTGCCATCCACAAGCACTGTGGGAGCCACATGCAGCAAAGGTGTGTTTTACTACAGACTTTTGGTACGGAAGAACACCACAGTGGACTAATAACTGACGTGGGGTAAACTGATAGTGAAATACACTTAAATTTGTAATCAGACACTTTAATTAAGTCACATGGGGGCTCTGCACGGGTCCCAGTTTCTAATGAGTGAGAGTCAGGCAAGCAGTCACCTTACTGCCACTTCTGTCACCTTCTGTCATCTCTGAAAGAACTGTACTTTTCTAATTGGGGCATTTCAAGCATTATGTGCACATGATGAGTGGGGGGTCTAGCCCTGCACAGCACCCACTGCCAATGGTTCACAGAGAAAAGACCACCACTGCTGCGAGAAACTGAATCTCTAAGGCTGTAAATCCAGGTAAACATAAACTTGGAAAAATGGAGCTGGTGCGGAGCATGTTACACTGCTGTTTAGTCAGCTCTCATTCCCTCTTGCACTGCTGTAACCAAGTCTGCAAAGTGCCTTTGCAGATCTGTTCAGCACTGGCATGACTCCCCTGCTTGCAGCAGCCTGCGCCAAGGGAAAGCACTGGTGACATCTGGGCCACCACTGTGGGTGGCTCTGCAGGTCCTCCTAACAAAAGCAACCAAGCCACCTTCTGTCATGGGCTAAAACCTAACAGAAGACAGGCAGAATAGGAAATGAGTATAGCAGAATCACTGCCCTGTTGATGTTGGAGAAAGAATGACTAAGGTCTGGGCTCATGCTTTCAGTTCCTAAAGCAACACTGCCCTGCTATGCATGCTTGCTGGGACTCCCATGGATGCCATGCAGCCAGTGGCAGGGATGGGGGCTGTTTCCTCACAGGCAGTCTCATTTCTGAATTGCCAGAAAAGGGCTCATTATGTTTCAGGCAGGTGATTCCAGATTTTCAGTTCCAGGAGAATTCTGAGAAAATAAAAATCTATTTTTTGTTCAGGAAGACAAGAGTTCCTCTTTCCACTGCCCCTCGCCTAACCAAGCCCCAGCACTTCTGCCTTTCACTGAGCTCTGCTTCTCAGCTTTTACCTTTGTGGAGATAAGGGGGACTTCCTTGGCAGGAGTCACTCAGCCTCTTTGTCAGACTCAGATAGCAGAGGTAAAGCAGAACATAGACCTTCTGCAGAAGTACCCAAAGGCTCTTCAATAACTCAGAGACCAGATACTCCCACACAGACCCCAGAGCTGTAAGTGGTTTAAAATCACACGCCATAAAACATTACATGCCTTGCAACTCATGTTGGGGATTTTGATTAACCCTTCAGTGTGGCAAGGAAGAACTGCAAATTTTGACAGTGTTCTCAATTTTTAGCAGTAAACTAATTGAAAGTGAAAGGGGAAGTGAAATAATTGAAAGTGAAATCCACATGCTGTATCAAATCAGCAAAAAAGTTCAAGCAAGAGGAGGCTGTGGTTAGACTGAAAGACGTGTCCTTGGCCAGCTTCTTATTATTATTCACATCAGCCTGTGAAATAAGCATACAAGAAATGCAGGCTACCCTTCAGATGAGGCTGTTCTAGGGTCAGAACGACTTTACATGAAAAACCTCAGAAAAGATAAACAGCTATGAATAGGACACTTGACAGACAAGTCCAGAGAACAACAGACAGTGTTTCTGCTGAGATATAATTGCTCTAATTGGACCTGGGCTTGCTAAAATGGTGAAGTTAAAGAGGACTCTGCAATCACGCTGCCATTCTGCACAAAAGAATAGTGTTGTGATAGGAAGCATATAGCAGTTGTGGAAATAATCAACGGCTTTGTGCTTGCTTTCCCTTGGTCTCTTGGATTTGCCATTAGGAACATGCACACAACATGAGCAGAATATTTTCTTTAGTGTTAAAAGTTCTAGGGCTGAACTGCTTCACGGCTGAAGTCTGAGTGTTATTCAGTTGAAGTTAGACACTTCAAATGAGCTGTATCCGTTGTATTTTTGCAGTCCTGGAGGAGACACAGAAAGGCTATGTGAGGCATAATCAAGGAATCTGCCTGCTCTAGGAGTGAGGGTATTTAGCAAGAAAAGAAGCTAATTTTGACCTTCTTTGCCTTCAACTCGTCGTCTCTGGAGTGAAGCCTTATAAACTACCTGATCTGCTTGTCTAATAAAACTCTGTACATGTAGTCTTGTCTCCTTCCAAAATCTGGCCTTTAATGCGAACAAGCATGAAGCTCTTAAAGCAAATAAACCACCTATGTCCTCCAGCAGCACCTACTGTGCCATGTTTCTCCAGCGCTATTTTGTAGCCAGTACTAAGCAGAGATGACAGCCCTTTTAGCCACACCAGATGGCATCAGAATGACAGAGCATCACTATTAAGAGGAAGCGTTTTGCTCTCCTAACTCCCTCAGACAGTCCTGTTTCACACGACTCCCGGCCTGTACTGCAGATGCCCAGGGACACTGGGCACACTACTAGAGGCCCCTGATGGTGCAAATGCAGCAGTGCAGGAAGAACAACCAAGAAGTGGCAAGGTTGCCCCTGGCCTCATCCAACTATCAGCTCAATCACCATAGAATCATAGAACACGAGGTTGGAAGGGACCTCAAGGATCATCTGGTCCAACTTTTCTAGGCAAAGCATGACCTAGACTAGACGTCCCAGTGCCCCGTCTGGCTGAATCGTAACAGTGGGGATGTTCAGTAGTCCACCACTTCCCTGGGGGGATTATTCCAATGGCTGACTGTTCTCATTGTGAATTTTTTTTCTCTTGTGTCCAGTTGGAATCTCCCCAGCAGTAACTTGTGCCCATCACCCCATGTCTTTTCCATGTGACTCCTTGTAAAAAGGGAGTCTCCATCTCCTTTGTAGCCACCCTTTAACTACTGGAACATGGTGATAAGGTCTCCTGTGAGCCTTCTTCTCGTTAGGCTGGACAAACCCAGCTCTCACTTGGCCACTTAGTCCTGCTCAGGGCTCTCCTTCCCCCACTTGCCCTGCCTCACCTGGTCAGAGACAGTTTGGCTCTGACACGCTCCTGGGGCCCTGTTCTCTTGACAGTGAAATTCAGCACACTGCTAAGAGGCTTTGTGACAAATGTGGCAGGTATAAACCTGTCTCAAAGCTTTCAGCCCCACTGTCCACCTGCTTCTGTGCACAAAGCCAGCTGAACACCTCCTACCCCTCTGGAGTTCTAAGTAGATTTAGATTAGATATAAGGAAGAAGTTCTTTACTGTGACGGCAGTGAGGCAGCAGCACAGGTTGTTCAGAGAAGCCGTGGCTGCCCCATCCCTGGCAGTGTTCAAGGCCATGCTGGATGGGGCTTTGATCAACCTGATCTAGTGGAAGATGACGCTGGTCCATGGCAGGGGGATTAGACCTAGATGATACGTAAGGTCCCTTCCAACCCAAGCCTTTCCATAATTCCATGCATTCATGAATATGATTCTACAAAATTTGCAAAACTATGAGTGTGATGCTCAGGAGCTCCTCGTGCCCCACCTGCAAATGAGCACTCACACAGGGATCACCAGGCAAGGCCACTTGTCCGTAAGGAGCCAACCTGGCTTACTGTACCCAAAAATGCCTTCTCATGTCATCATCAGTGACATCCTGCAGATCCTGCCCTTTGCTCACATTGCAAACAGATCCAGACTGCAAGATGTGCATCACACAAAATGTGACCAATGGAGCAGATGTCCGCCCTATGCCATACGAAGCACCAGGGCTGGCTGTAGGTGAGCGCAGGAAGGCGGCTTTGGGAGGCACATGGTCTTGTTCCACAGAGTATTTTGGGAGTCACCAGGAACCAGCCAGCCCAATTATCCATACGGTCCTGAGTTCACAGGTCCACACTGCTCCTTTTCTTGCCTGGCCCTGACATTTCCTCTGGAAGAGCACAGGGACTGTCTCTAAGCAGGACTGAGAGAGATGTATGGGGACATTAAAGCACCAAACATGGCCCACAGTCAGCTTTTACCTCCTCCCAATGCCAGTTTTGCTTTGTGCATCACAGGCTTTGCTCCACATATGGTCCTGTCCAACATCCCAACAAGGCGGTCAGAAAAACTGGCCATGATGCTCTCCAAAGTGTGTGTCTGACAACATTGGATAGGATTTATCAACACAACTAAAAAGAAAAGATAAGCTCATTTCCAGCTAATTTGTGTACGATAAGCCAAAGACCATAAAAAGCATGGTAAAAAAAAAAAAAAGTAAGGATTAACACCAATGAGATTTACACAGGTAAAACTTTGCACAACATTGTGAACACGTGCAGCAAAAAGTCTTGAATTACAAAAGAGAAATAGATGTAAACTGAGACCCATCCTCTGCTCCGTCCTGTGATAGGAGGCATTGCTGGGAATTTCATGCTCTGGGCAGATTAAAAACAGCACTTCGGCCCAAAGTACCTGTGTGTAAATCAGATCCTTACATTATCTCAGTGTCACTTTGGGGCTGAAAGCAATTCAGCAGCTCTCAGCACAGCCAGACTGAAATTCAGCTGAACAGGATCTGAGCACTTCAGCTCTTAATGATTAGATGTTTCTGTGGAAATTAATCTTACAGAAAAATGAAGTTTGGCAGAAAGTAGACAGTGAGTGCAGACCGCAGAAGGGAGGAGAACTTTACAACACAGCCTTCGCATTTTCCACCTATAGGATTTTGACATTTGCTACAGTTGTAGTGAGGGCAGCTTCCTCACAGTGCTCCCCCAGGGAAACACCACGTTCAGCAATTCCTGAATTACAGTTTCTAATTATATTTTCATACTGTAATGCTGTCTGAAATGCAAATTTGACGACAGAATAATTCAATCCATGTAAAATAATTACAAGATTACTGTTTCTCAAACCTCAACTCATACTCCCTGCTATTTAAGAAGATAAATTTAACAGCAGCGAAAGTACAGCCAAAACATTGTCTATTTTTTTAACTGTTATCTGACTATAACTGTCTGCACAGATTCTGGCTCACCAAGGAAGATCACTTCTAAAATATGACTACCAAAAACATTCCAGAGTTAGGATTTTTGTTGCTTTAGCTTGGAACCAACCACCAGGTCAACTTTTGTTTTGCATTCAGGGTACCATACACACGGCATCTGCTTTTAATTGGAAAAGCAACTGTTGATTAAAATACCAAATCTGTACTGCAGCTTAGTTATCATTTAAACCAGTTGTTGCTAACGTTGATGCAGGACATTAAATTAGCACAACGTAATGATTTTTAGCAGGGTGGAAACAGACTTCTGCAATATGTAATTTAAGAGACTGAAATTCCATAATTCTATATCAGTTCCCAGAGTCTGACGATTCTTCCCTCTATACAGGGAATTTTACTCCCCTTGAATTATTGCCTTGAGTAATGACCAGGACCTTTAAAAAGACAGAAACTCATTCTGTTTGAAAAATGCAAGAAGGAGTCAGCATTCTGCTTTACAAGTTTTTTTTAGGTTTTATTATGCTTCTAACCTAAATTTAGATTGTCATTGCCCATCAACTCAACCAGAACAAGGTAGAGCAAGCAAAAGGCTTGAGTGTGTTATTATTACTAGGCTAGAGGCATCAACAGATCATGTGCTTTTTTAATTTCCCTGTCTGTATCCAGTTGTGTGAGAAGGGACTTAAGATTTCAGTCCTGGTTTTAGTCAAGATATTTCCTAAATTGAAATGCTTGAACTCTTTAGGAATTCTGTTTCCTCACCCTTCTCCATGGACAAGGAGGCTGTCAACAGAAACCACCTCCTTGTGTGTGTGCAAAGGGGTGACATTCGTAAATGATATGAAGGCTGATGGCAGGTATGAGGGTCAATCTGGCCCCTCCAGAAGAAGGTGGTTTCTCACCAAGCCCATGTGCGATCTTAGGATTTTCTCTTTATGTCAGAGGATTTCAAGTCCAGCTAAGCTGGCAGTGTCATGGTTGCGGCGTTGGGCAGAGGAGGGATGGGAGGAAGCCACCTTCCTCCTCTCTCAGTGGTAGGAAGGAACCTACAGGCTGTTTGCTCTTTCCTCATGGTGGGTCAAATCAAAGCAAGGCAGAGATTTTGGGATGCTCAGCATTGCATTACCTGGCAACTTCACACACATCCAGGGTAAAATCCAAGCGTTTGTCAAAAGGATTTGGTACACAGTTGACCAGCAAAAATGAGAGCATGAAATCACTGAGCAGAGGCAGGCAGCCGTGGGACACCTCAGACACTGTCCCCTGCCCTTCCCCTCTGCTTTTTCTTTCAGCTGCATACTCTGGTTCTGCCTGCAGCTGCCTGTCTGACTACATCTCAGCCATCCCCACCTCTGGAGCAAGCCTAGGCTGATGGGATTTCCAAAGCCCCCAGGGGCTCAAAGAGAGGGGACAGAGTTAGTCACTGCCAAGCAGGACACATCCCTGTGAAATCTCAGCAGCACTCACCAGCAGCCTCCTGCCACAACATGGCTGGGACCCTCCTGGTAAAACGTGAAGGAATTTATCATCCTTTCTCTCTCAGGTCAAGCTAGAGCTTTTTGAAGACTTGCTTAGTATCACTAATGCAAGATATGTCCATTCCAGCTGTTTATAAATATTTTTAATTAATAACTCTTCAGCAAAAGTTGTATCAGTTATTTTTGCCCTTGCAGGTGTTTTCAAGGTATCGAAAGCTACAAGTCTAAATGAATGAGGTGAAGCCCAATCCTCACTGAGCATCATTGACACACTCAAGCCAAACCTGGCAGGCCACTGCAGTTATACATGGAACCAAATTCTCCAGATTTGAAGTTAATGACTTTTCTTGAACAGCAGGTGCCGCTTAGCAAGAATCAATCCCCAGGCTCCATGCTGCAGTCCTTCACTGGACTTACCCCACTGGCGTAAGCTGGTGAATATGCAAACATAAGAGGCTGGTGGGTCAATCAACTGCCTCTTCTTGCCCTCCCCTCCTGCCCCACTCTATTAGATTCCAGGGAGACCCCATGCAGGTGAGGGGCATGGACCACCATCGGCCAAAACACAGCTCCTCACACTGGCTTGCATCCCTGTGAGAACACTGAGACTCCCACTCCCCGCGGGAAGGCTGCATATGGGGTGCTAGCACCTCCACAGGGAAGCTGCAAGGCTCCTGTAAACCTTGGTTAAACTCACCTACAAGGAGCCAGTCGAGATTCCTCAGGCACTGATGCATTGGCATCAGGTAAAGAATTTAATAAAGGAAATTTAAAATATTCCAGCCTCCCTAAACACTGATATTCTAGGCACAAGAGTTGAATTAAGAGCATAAGAGATAATGGCAAGCGCAATGGTTCAGAGGTTTCAGATGCGTTTATCTTTGTTGCTCAGTTAAGAATACCAAACACAGTGAAATCCACAGCATTAAGCCATCACTTTCCTTACAGAAGTGCTTTCAGTTTTAACCTCTGCCTTGGCTCCCCTTCTGAAACAATTGCTTCTGCTGCATTTGGTAACATTAGAATAATTTTCATAGCATTCTTTTATCTTTTATTGCTCTGTGTTTCAAATTGTTTTGTAGCTCCGTGATTGTTTCAGAGTGGCAGCTGCTTTAGAAAATCATTACCATTATCAATAAACCCTTTGAACTTTGGGAGGAAGGGAACAAGAGCATATAATTAGAGGAGATAAGAACGATCGAGCATACTTTTCCAGGAAACAGCGCACACGATGCTTCAGCTGTAATCTGTTCTTAAAATGAATCTATATGTTCCCATACAAACTCAGGCTGTGGCACTAAACTTCAGGAGCTCTGTGACCTCTTTTCCCACAACAGCCCCCTCAGAGTAAGTGTAATATAGAAACAGACCCAAACTCGCTCTTCTTTTCACAAAAGGACCCAAATAGCATTTCATTTTCCGATTACTGTGATGCTGTTCATGCTGCAGCTCTTTTTTTGGCCATTCTAACTGCACAACAGAGTTAAAAAAGGCAAATCCCAAGCCGTGTGTGTGCATGTGAGGGGAAGGGTAGGCACCCGCGCTCAGCAGTGCTGCTCTCCGGGCATATTTCAGATAATTTTTCAGGAAGCTCTTGATCCTTCCCTCTGTAAACACCATACGGTCAAGAGTGCCGTGTGCCCCAGGAGAGGGACAGAAAACCCGGGGAGCGTGCGGGGACTCTGTGTGAACAAAGATGGTTTAAAGACTTGAACTTCGGGAGCTGGATTTCAAGCTGTTCCCAAGTGCATCGGCTGCTGGCTTCCCCCCCACCGAACACGTTGGGTACAAACCCGCCTGGATTGGGCAGCATTAAAAACCTCATTTCTAAGTTCCAACAGAGCTACAAAGCTGTAGAGATGCCCAAATCAACAGAATACCTGAACAGAATTTCATTTAACTCCTGAACGCATTAGGATTACTCGTGTTCATTTGTATTCCTAAAGTGTCAAATGAGAACAATATCATTTTCTTCTCCTTTCATGGATCATTAATCTAAATTTAAGTCCGCTTCGCAGTCTGCACACAGAATTAGTAACTGGAAGCGGCTCTGTATTTATCTGATAGTGCCGGGCTTGTTCATCAAGGCAAACTTCCAGCCAAAACAAACAAGTGAAAAAAAAATCAGTCCTGATAAGCTGCTTTCTAGTTTTTTTTTTTTTTTTTTTTAAGGAAATAAAAGAAATTCCTGATGAGAACATAAAGCAATCGGTTACCTCACACTGCAGAAACGCAAGTTTTAATAGTCCATGCTCTGGCAGCTCCTGAGAAACGGCAGCGGCGGCGGCGGGGATAAATCCAGCATCCACCGGGTTCTCACAAGGCTTTGACTGCGCGGCCGAAACCGCAGGCTCTGCCTCCAGCTGACGTCAAGGCGGCTGTCACATGGGCCGGCGCAGGCCCGGGGAGCTGGGGTTGTCCTGGCAACCCCGGCCCTGCTCCGAAACGGTTTCAATAGGTCATCTGTCACACTGCGCGCACGCCGAACCAGCGCGGGCGCCCGCGCAACCCAAGCACGCCGCGCTCGTTGGAGCTGGCTGCGCCGGGGGACGGTGCCATTGCCGGCACGCCTCTAACCCTGTCCCCAAGAGAAAATGCGCCTCCCTCTGCTCCCTCTGACAGAAAGAACCCCTTCAGCCAAGCAAAAGCTCTGCCCTCCATGTGTGCCAGGGCACCTCGGTGATGTGCAGCCGAGCACTGCGCTGGCTGGCTAAAATTAGGGTCTTTCAAAATGACACACAGCTAGGGCTTTATTCATAGTCACAGAGGCGCACATTTGATCACCAGCATCTCTGCGCAAGTTTGGGGTGAGGCAGCAGTGATCCTTACTGAAATGATGTGGGGCGGCAGCCGTGTGGGGCTGCTGGCCAAACCCTCAAGGTCCCTGGCCAGTTTGGCCTCAAGTCCATAAGCCTTGGCCACCAGCCCCTCCTGCTCACCTGCCTGTGATGCTCCTCTTGCTGCTCCTAGCAAAACATCCCAGGAAGGGGACAAAGCAGTGCCCGCCTCCACCTGACTCCGACTCACCTCTGCAGCCTAATCCTGCAGGCAGCGACATGACACCAGTGTCTCAGATTTCGTTGTTACTCTAGCTGAAATACACTTCTTCCCCCAAATTTCCTTTTTCCTCTCTGCACATCGCCTTACCAGAGCCCCATAGCACACGCACACACCAGGGGCAGAACACAGGAGAGGCCAGGAGGAAAGACATTCAGCTGCAAGAAGCAGGGAGAAAAGACAAAGTGATAGCAACAAGAAAATGCTCCTCTACTTATCTATCTGAGTTGGTGATAGTTACTGACCAGTGCCCGGATATGAAATACTGGGAACAAACTGCAGTAGATGGCTCTGGTCAAAGTAGAAGCAGATGTAAAGCCACATGGGGTCTGCAAATGCAAACACTGGGGCATCCGCAGCTGAAGTTGACTTTGGCCCTTCTGCAACAGGCAGAAGAGAAAGTATTAAAAAGGAAAAGACAACCTGGGATGGTGACAGGGTACTGGGGATGGGTTCCCCCATCCAAAGCAGGGGGAAGATGATGGGAATACAGACTGGTGGGCAGTGCAGGGACTATGGAGCCCCATTACCCTCCTCTGCACCCCTCTCCAGTGTGAGAATAGCAGGCACTTGGGACATTTAGCTCAACACTCACAGCCAGTGCTGGTTAATGTAGCATTTAGTGTGATGTGCATCTCTCTCTCCCTCACAGCTTCAAACCACCTTCCCAGCACCATCACCATGCTGGGGCTTCCTGGCTGCTCATATTAGGGGACAAAGGCCTCTGGGACCATAAGCTGCCCCCCAGGCCTTGGTGCAAAGCAGTGAAGAGGGCTCAAAGAGTTTTACAACAATATAAAGCAGCCTCAGTCTCTAAAATCTATGCCTTAAAAATATTCATAATTTGCTGGGAGACCTGTGACTCTTTAAAGAAGAAGAACAATGCAATGAGTTTAAAAAGCCCCACTGATTACTACATGTTACATATAGTCATATGTATTAATCCAGGATAGAAGGCTGAAACTTCATGTCAATACCCATCAATAAAATTGAACCACAATGTACAGATATTTTGTTTTGTTTGTTTGGTGGGTTTTTTTTGGTTTTTTTGTTTGTTTGTTTGTTTTGTTTGGTTTTTTTGTTTGTTTTGTTTTGTTTTTTTCACTTAATGGCAATGTTTGTACAATACAACAGAAAGTTGGGGATTGCCATTTAAAACGATATCCTTCAACACTGCCTAGTGCATTACTTCCTATTAGTCTGTCAAAAGTGTGTGCACCTGGGGGTGAATTTAATGGGTTTTATTCTTCTGAAGTCCCTTCCACAAAAGTGGACCACACAAGACATGCATTTTTATGGTCACAGAACTTTTCAATAACCATTTTGCTGATGCCCTAAAGGACTGGTGGAGGTGCCTGGGCAGGATTCCCTGGAACTTCCCACACAAACCACCCAGGGACTCGTGCTCGCTCTGTTCCCCATTAAATCTGGTCCCCCACACCTACAAACACATGGTTGTGCAGAGCACCTCTGTCTTCCAGCATGACAACAGCCCTTTCATTCTCTTTCATGGGGTATTTGTGCTGCAGGGCAAGAGCCCAGAGGAGTTTTTCAATCACACATGGTGTTTATAAGGACACACTAATTGTATGCTGTGAAGGTTGTCATTTTCAGCCAGTTGAAAATGCTAAGTGAAAAAGAAAAGACCAATGCTCTGAAAAACATGGGATAATGGCAGTCTGAAGTGTGCTGTTCCCAGTTCCCAGGGCTGGTCAGAGGTCCTGCTGTGCCTCCCCACAGATGGTGGCTGGGGATGGCTCCACAACAGAGATATCTCCTGAATTTGTAACTGAAATCTCTGCTGCTCCCCAGCACTTGCTGTAACCCACCAAGCTTGCCAGGACAAGGAGCAAGGGAGACCTTGAACCACACAGGTAGACAACAGAAATAAAAGCAAGGACATCCATCGCTTGGAGAGCCAAATCCTCCTAAAAGTGGCAGAAAAGCCTATATTCCCTGAATAAGCTTAACTTCGCCACAGTAAAGCCCCCAATGTCAAACCAGTTTCTTTTGTAGTGTCAATCAACCAAGTGAACACAAAGCAATGAGACACGGGCACTGACTGGAAAAATACATAAAAGATATTTAAAGGTTAAGCCTGCTGAGAAAGAAATGCATCAATGCAGAAACAAATGCAACAAATGCAGAAACAAAAATGTCCACCTGGGACCACCTTACAAAGACTCACACTCCTCCTCCTGCTACAGGGGCATGATGCCTCATGGGGAAAACTCTCTGTCCTGCATTTGGAACAGAGGAGAGGTCTCTGTCCTCCTCTCCTCAACCTCTCCATGCCTAGGGTCTGTAGGGAGCACTAACAGGGAACATGAGTTGATTACCTCACCCTTACTGTGAAGGACTCTCTGCCAAAGCTTCACTGACTGCAGTAATGTGTGTTATCTATATATCATAATATATACACAGATATATGTAATACCTAAACCTGCCTATAAAATATATGTATCAGGACTTCTGTGATAACTTACACACAAATATGGTGTTACAAGGTGGGGCATAATCCAGCATTTCCTCCCCTACTTCTTTTGGCTCTGCAGAGCTAACAATAGATAACATTTGTTTGCCCATAAAATGGAAGACATGCAGGGAGCAGAAACTCTATATGGGTTGATCTTTAACCCACAAAAGACTAGATCTTCCCTGGTATCAGTCCTTGCTCTCAGAAAGGAGCCACATCCATGTAAGCAGCTGAGAATCTACTCTTGGCTTCCCTCTGACCAAAACAACACTTAGAAAAGTGCTTCATCTGGAAATCTTCCCTCAAACATCCATGGCTTTTTTTCTGTTCTTAAAAATAAAATGAAGAAAAAAAGCAAGTAAGCATTATTTTAATGTTACATATATATATATATATGTATATATATATATATAAACCCACATGTATTTTGCTGGCCTCTGCAGCTTGCTGTTTGAAGGAGTGGCTAATGTTTCCATTGGCATCAGTTACACAGATAAAAAAGAGACAGAAACAGGCTCAGCAAAATGTTGCTATGTTGATTTTTTCTCTTGTAGAAAAACAGGGTGGAAAAAAACCTACAGGAAAAGACATTTTAGTTTTGATACGGCTAAAGTGGTGTTACCGGCGCAGGGGGTTGAAATAAAAACAAGAAGGGAAAGTGATTCAGCCCACCCTGTTCACTGACAGTGGCTCAGTGAAATAATTATTGTTAGAGTCAAATCAGGTGGAAGATGGTTCCCCAGGAATGCAGCAGTGTAAGGAAATCCTGACCTCCACATGCATGTGTCATGGCTCTTTAGTGCCACTAATTCCTGCTCCCAGGAAGCGTGAATGAAGGAAGCTCCCTTTCAGAAGCAATACCACTGGGTTCCTGTCATCACCAGCAGCTTTGTGGATCCCTCCCACACCCATTTTAGCCACTGGACTGGAGCGCTGGGAGGATGTGAGCATCAGCAGCGAGGACCTGTTCCCAAGCAAAGACATCTGATGGGTGCTGCTGAGGAGTGGTGGAAGCTCTTGCACCATGAGTTGGATTTGTATGATATACTCTGTAGAAAGGATCACTTGGTCTGCAATACTTTTCCTGGCATTTGAGCTTAAATAATGCCATCATCTATCCTTAGGCAGTATTATGGTGAGATATGCAATATCTTCTCTCGTGGTCTTATTAAACTTTTGCTTGCAGCTGCCTCCTCACAGAAGCTGATCACTTTTGGGGCTGGTGCATCTCTTCTGCATCTCCTCCCTTATGCCAATGTCCCTACATCATCTCCTCTTTTTACCTATTCTCCTGGATTTCCCTTGCAATGCCCTTTAATTCAGCCTCACTCTGCACTGCTTGTTGGTTAGATGGGAAAAGCATCTTGACTTACGAGCAAGATGGAACTCACTTTCAGCCACTGCACATGTCCAGGAGTACATCTACTCTGGCATCTAAGAGGAGCCAGGGCCCATTCCCTGGCCTGGAGACTTGGTGTCAGACTGCTGCTGGAGCCTGCAGTGCTAAGTCTCTTCCCCAACAGGGTAGCTTCATCCCTTCATGCCTGTTAGGAAGGACCTCAGTCCTGTGCTGTTTGCCAAACCACAGCTGGGAGAGCAAGAGGAGCTGAGGTTGGCCACCACATCATTTAACCTCCAAGCAGTAGCAAGTGTGCTGGATGCAAATCATGCTTGCAGGGATCCCACCTCAGTGGCATTGAAGCACCAGGAGACCAGCTCAGAAACTTAAGAGAGTAGATGGAAACAGAAATACTCTTAGCTGGAAAAAATTCCCATCATCTAGCTATCATGATCAGTACCTCCTAAGGGACCAGCCAGAAGACTTTGCTGCTGAATGTGGATGCTTTCCGTTAATGGATGCACTTGAGTTGTGTGCATTTAACTAGGGGCCAAACTGAAAGAAAACAGGGAAAAGTCATTTGGCTCAAACAAGAATTGATTTCTTGGCAGCATGCAGGGAAAAACAAATGCACTTTGGATCAAAGAAAACGTTTGGGTCACTTTTAAAACAAATCAAGGTTATTTGGAAACAAAGGTCTTCGTCTGCAGTGGGGCTTCAGCAAAGACCTGTGTGGGCAGGAGGGGTCACCATCGCTTGCCCCACAGGCAGTCACCCTTCCTTGTCCTTGCTGACTGCCTGGCCAGGAGGCACAGCCCACTCTCTCCTCCCAAACTCTGCACGGTTTAACCTAACCTGTCTCATTTGGACCGAGTTTGATGATTATTTCCAGTGCCTGAAAGCAGCACTTCCTGGAGAATAACTGATTTACCTATTTTTCCCCCAGACCAAAATAATACTTCAAGTTGCAATTGACCCCTTAGCCCCTTGTGAGGATCTCTGTGGTCTCACATTAACATTTTCTAATTGTCTGGCTCTTCTGAGTCTCCTCCTTGCTGTGTGGAAGTCACATCTAAGCCACAGAGATATTAAGATCCTGACCCAAAGTCATCTAAGTGCATGGATAACCTTACACTGGCTGGGATGTTACACGTGTGCTCAAATATTTGCTGGATCAGAGCCCAAGTGCCTGACACCATGATGGAAACCAACCATGCACACAGTGATAGTGAGTGAATAAAAACAAAGAAACAACATAGAAATACCCTTATGCTCCCAAATAAATCTTCTCCATTTGGGAGAAAGGAGCAGAAATCAGTGACAGGAATTCAGTCATCTGCATTTTAGTCCCACCTATATGAAAAGAAGAACATTTCCAGTTTTTCAAAAAGTGTTTGCAGTGTTTATCACACTTGGCAAATTTCAAATGTTTTTTGCTTTTTTCTTCTTTTGCTTTTCCTGTGCTTCCACTCCCTATTTTTCTTCCCCCTTCCTGGAGTTGCTGCTCTCCACTTCTGTGTAGCTTGTCTTATCCAAGTAGCTGCTAGTATTTAATTTGTACTAACAAAATCACCAGCCTGTACACTCAACGGAAATACTGTATCATACTACTGCAAAATATACCAGTGTGTGAATAGCCCCATTTATTAAAAAATGAACATTTAACATGGTGTTTCACTGCCCACACTCAGGAATGGGAGAGTGACGTTATCCTTCCTTCATGGAGACATCACCATCCCAGCATCTCCCATGGCTCCAAGGAGCTTGGAAGCAGGTCAGCTCTTGGCACTGAAGACCTGTTTTCCTCTGCAGTGGTGTTTTGCAGCCCACTCCAGGGAGCCCAGCTGGTGCCTGTGGATGCATCCCTGTAAAGCAGGCTGACTCCTGCACCCTGTCCGTAAAGGAAGCCCATGATGGGTCTTCAGGCTGTGCTCAACGCTGCCCCTCTCTCGCCCAGCCCCAGCCTGACGCCCAGCCGTTACCTGCCCATAGGGAAAATCTCACCTGGATTGAATTTATCCGCAATGAAAATCTGACTGCTTCAATTCCTTGCCAGTCCTGATCAGGACATGTCCATGTCCTTCACAGTCACACAATTCATCCCAGCAGCTAATCTCTGCTCCTCACTAGATGGGTAAAGCCTTGCCTGGCTTTTTATCAGTGGTCAGGCAGGGTTTGGAGCAAAGCAAAAAGGTCAGTTCAGAAGAAAGCCCTGGACTTTTGCTCTTGGGAGTGGAACTCGCTGTCCTTGCACACATCGTTATAGTGTTCCTGGCAGGCGCTTCCTTAACTTCTTCCTCCACAGATAATAGAGAAAGGTTTCCTATTGTCAGTAGCTGCTGAAGAGATAGATAAGAATGAAAGCATTTTTGGCATCAGTTTGCTGGCAACTTTACCCTTTCCTTGATAACAAGTAATTTTCCCCTTTCTCCCTTTGATACCCAAGAGGCAAATGGTGATAAATTTGTCATAAATTTCCTAAACACAGGAGTAAGAGCTGGAGGAGGTATCACACTGGGACATGGAGGATCCCTGCTACTTCAGCAGCAGCTCTTCCTAAGCTAATTAGGAGGACTGACTCTGGCGGCAGCCCAGCTAACTGCATCCCTTCACATCCCAATTCTCCCTTTCACCTTCTCCAGTACCTGATGCTGCCATCTCTCCAGCCCCAGAGCCTGCTCTGCTGGTGCCTGCCTGTGTCCCTGACCTTGGTTTGAGAAGGTCACCTGTTAGTCACATACCTGCCGTGCAAGCTCACAGCACTCGCACAAAGGCAAGCACATGAGCTGTTTACATACTGCAGGCTCTGCAGTCCCTGCACAACCTGGCACTGCAACAGGAAGTGGGCATGAAGCAGCAGAAGCAATCACGGCACTACCAGGCATTTGTGGCAGCAACAAAACCAAAAGCTTCTGATCTATGGGAAGCGAAGAGCAAAACAGCCCCTCCCTAATCATCCCCCATCCCTTCCCCACAGCTGATGACAAACATGGAAACTGTTCCATGTTTTAGACGCTTTCAGGCACTAGTTGGTGCTTTGTGTCTCTCTAGAGTGCTCTGCTCTAAAACCAGACCTGGCACCACAGCTTGCACTCCCAGCATGCCCATTTGTGCAAGCAATGCTGCACATCAGGAAACTTCATGGCAGGCTCCCACCTGGTAAACAAGCAGGCACATGGTGGCTGTGCTCTGAGCCACCCAGTGATTTATGTGAATCTGAACATAAAGGCAGACTCCCATAAACTCCTGTAAATCAACCCAATCTATCAGTCTTTCTGTTGACCTAGCTGGCCTAGTAGTCTCCAAGGGTTTGCACACACAGTGTTTTGCAGGCAGGTATGAGCTCACTCTGTCCCTGGTTTGAATTGACTGGAAGCCTTATGAGTATGGTTTACATGGAAAAACACGCTACTAAAAGCGAGCAAAGAGCATAACCACGCTCAATGTTTAGTTGCTGTAGAGCACATGCAAGATCAAGCCAACAACTGCCTGCCAAAACCATGCAGAAATACCCCAAGAATAAATTAATGTAAGCTAGGAACAGCCAAATGCTGTAAGATCCAGTTACCTTGCTGTGTTTAATGCTCTAGTCTGTCTTTAACAGGAACCAAGAACTGTGTCATTCTTCGAGTGAGAGGCCTCACTGTATGAAGTACCTTTCAGTCCTTTGCTGAGATGACCCTATCCAGCCACAACAGATGTCCCCAGCCTCCTTGGAGCAAGTGAAAGCTAAGGCTGTTTTCCCACGTTTTCTCTGAGTGGGATAATGCAATTCGCCCAGCTGTGCTAAATCCCAGCAACCAAACTCAGCAAAACAAAACAAACTGGAGCAAACATGAAGATGTCACCATAATGAGAGGGATAAGGCTTGATGAGCCAGATCGCCAGCCATGGCTGGATGCTGTGTATCAAGCCCTTGCCTCCACTGCCTTTGTACTGCAGGCAAGAGCATTATTTTCCAGTTGACATACCCAGTTTTTAACATCAGGGAGTGAATGCCACCCAACTGTTGGAGGATGGCTTCCAGATTATAAATTAATTAACTTTTTAAGAAGATGCAAAGAGAAGACAAATATGGACAGATGCAAGAACCTGTGCTCCTGACCCATGGAACCTGAGCAGTGATGGCACCCAGTCCTGCTCAGCCACCTGCTCCCAAGGGGATCACAGACCCTCCCAGGACTGAGTGGCACCTCTTGCTGCAGCCTGCTCCTTCCCTGCCCTGCTCCCTGGAGCCTTACCCCATGGCCAGAGAGCAAAAGCCCTGCAATCTCCTCTCCAGGAGGTGATTAGGTGCAAGGTGTATTTTGTCTGCTTCAGGAAGATTCAAGTAAGAGTGATATTTTATTAATACTGAATTTGATGAACTGTTACCCAAAACTGATGAACAAGAAATTGAAAATTTTGAAGTGGATCAAATGAAAGCTGCCCCAAAACAGTGCTACCTTTGCAAATGAAACTCAGCCAAGCGGTCTAATGCTGTGAGAGTGCCTGAAAGAAGGAGGAGAGAGAGAAGTTATGCAGACAGAAGAAAATCCAAATTAAAAGTGATCTAGGTATAGTCCCAAAACAAACTTAATCCTTCATCTCAGTCTGCATTGAGAAAAGGCAATGAGTACAGGGGCAAAGACAGGGTTGCTAATTAGACTAAAATATAGGGATGAAAATTACTGACCTGAAATGGAATAAAATTTGAAGAGTTTTAATGTGCCTGAATCAAAAGACCATATGATATATATTTAAGAATCACAGAATAATGAAAGAGCTGGCAAATGAAATGGTGAATCTGGCAGCAAGTATTTCTAACAAATATTTCTACTTCTCAGGCTGTCTCTAATAAAAGAACTGTAAGTAATATGCACAAATGTGGGCCCCTTTATTTGGACTATGTAGCATGTAAAGCATAAGGGAAAATTTTCAGGGGAGAACAAACACAGAGAAAGAGAATACAAGTCCATACCTTTATCAAACAGATTTGTCCAGCTTAGCCAATACCTATTTTTGAGAAAAGGATTTACTGGTCAAAAGACATGAGATTTACCTAGACTCTGCTAAACCACCCAACATGGCACAGTATAGGAAATTATCAGTGAAAATGGAGATGATGCAAGCTAATACAAGAATCTTGAGGTGAGAAGCAGCTGGCCAGCAGGCAACACCTTGCTGAGCATGGAGGGGGCTAGCAAGTGTACACTGCAGAGCTCCTCAGAGACTTAGGCTTAGGAGTGCTCTGATTTAATATGGCACAAACACCAGTATTTTGCTGGTGGAATGTGGTGCCAACATGGAAGGTGGTCACAGTGTGGAAGAGGAAGAGTTGGATGGACACTCAAACTAGGAATGGATGGAGACACCTGGGATGGGAAGCCTACCTGGCTGGAGGAAACAAAGCCAGTTCTTAATGCCATTCCCTTCAGTTCCAGTCAGACTGGTGGGGCTAAAAAGCATTTTCCAAGAAGGCACGAGGGTACGGAGCAGTGGCTGTCACTGATCCCAAATACATCCAACTTTTTCCACAGACATTGCCCTGACAGCACAAGGCAGGCAATGACACATCTCCCCATTCACTTTACTGCTGGGTTGGATACCGGAGAGGGACTCTTCATCAGGGACTGTAGCAATAAGACAATAGGTAATAGGTTTAAACAAAACCAGGGGAAGCCCCAGTTAGATATAAGGAAGAAGTTCTTTACTGTGAGGGTGGTGATGCACTGGAATAGGTTGCCTAAAGAAGTGGTAAATGCTTCATCCCAGGCAGTTAGACAGAGCTATGGGTGACATGGTTTAGTGTGAGGTGTCCCTGCACATGGCAGGGGAGTTGGAACTAGACAATCTTAAGGTCTTTTCCAATCCAAACCATTCTATGGTTCTATGATTCTATGACTTGGATTCAAAATTTTCCTTTTCAAGATAAGTGTTTGGCAAAGAGCACTGATTCCTTGAAACTGGAGTCCACAATGAAGGGGGAAAACAGTTCAAATATTTGACTTCTGTTAACTTTCTGCATATTTGTCTCTTTGAATTGTTTTACCAAAAGGTACTTCTGTCCTGGACAAAGGCAGAAATCATTCCTAAAAGGCAAAAGAAGCATGTTCCACTAAGCTGGTAATTAGTTACTGTTTTAAGCTGTTGTCATGCAACATTTCATAACTAGGCAATGCAAAAACAAAAACTATATAAAATAAGTCTGGATTTATCTCCTGTAAATGCTGTGTTGGAAAAGGAATTGGGTGGAGGAGATTTTCACATTGTCATGGAGCAAATTTTGTTGGATTTTAAGGTCTTTGGTGGATTAGCAGCAGTAAACGTAGAGAGCATAAGGCAGTTAAGCTAAGGGTACATAGTAAATTGCATCTACACAACAGAGAAGTCAGTGCCATCTTCACACTGACAGGCAAGAACTAGGTCAAAGTAGTTGATCCAAAGAAGGGGATAGGACAAAATGAAGGGGAAAAAGTCATTGCCTCACCTGATCATGATCATTGCCTTTGATCTTTAAAATAGCCAGCAAAGCAGATAAGCCATTAGAAATGCATCTTTAAAATGAAAATAATACTAGTACAGGCAGCAGTGGAGGCACCTCGGATGAGTAGGAACTGATTCCCACTACTGGTTGGAATAAATCCATTTTACTATGAAAAGTGGTAAAGCAGATGAAAAAAAAAAAGAATTATTTGTTTTAAAATTTTCTCCTTATAGTGCCAAAGCAAACTCACTATTATCTGATTATTGGAAAAGTGTTATCTCCACGAGCCAAGAGTGAAACTCAGATTCCTCTAGAATCACATCATATGGTCACTACACTCCTCACTGCAGTGACTCCAGACATGCTTCATGTCCATATGACTCTTCATTACAGGGCTCCCAAGTCTCCCCCACATCTGCAGACAGCTCCAAAATCCTTCTGGTTCTTCCCTGCTGTTTCCAATCTGCCTCCATGGGGTGCCCAGCTCATCCCCAGGATCCATAGACCGGCCATGCTCTGTCTTTGCCCCCCTGCTATTCCACATTAACAGTATTGGACAGGTTAGCTGAACCAGAAATGATGCTGGTAGCAGTGGTGGACCTGATTACACACTGGTTTAGCAGCACTTCTTAACAGATTAAACTGCATAAAGAAGGCCTGAAGTCTCTGTGTGTCCTTGGGTGGGAATTGTTAATTTTGGTTTCTTTCACTAAGCTACCAGTTTTCCTAAAATATAGAACTTGTTCTCCTTGAAATTTTTACCCATCTGCCAGGCTGGATTTGGGCAGTGGTTTCAAAAGCTATTTGGAGGATGAAGGGGAAAGTGAGACAAAAGTTGAAGACCTGCTCAGAGAGACAGCATACTCAAAGAAATCCCATTTTGATTGGCAATCAGGTCAAAAGGAGCAATCCTTCATTCTTGCTAATATGCAATCCTAGATGCATTTCCCAGCCTGGTGTACTGCCATTGCAGAAGTCATGCTGAGCAAGCCACACTCCTCTCCTGCAGCCTTACTCATGCTAGGAGGCCTGCTGGAGATCACATAATCTGAAGGTTCTGAGAAACAAACACTGGGTGTCAAAATTATTGAAATGTCACATTGGCAAGAAAAAAAGTGAATCTTTTAGCCAGCTACAGCTTTTTAACACCAGGATAAGAAAACAAAAGCAGGGACTTTCAGAAGAGCCCTCTACATCCCGGAGTGTTTTGCATACTGGGAAAGATACAGGCCTAATTTGCTCCCCTGTGCACAGTAACTACAAAGCCTGTTACTAACTGTTGTGGTGGATTGACGTAAGGAAGTTAACTCCATCCCAGTCAGACCCAGTACAACTGTGCTGCAATTAGGACTGACACCACCGGGGCTCACAGCTTGCTACACATCCCTTGGCTGTTTTCTGGCACAAACCATAGTCCCTGGAAGTACCTCACACCTCTATCAAGCATGGCAAAATATTTCCCATGTTGTCTGGAGCAGTCTTTAAGGTGAAGCTCTGAAGTTTCAAGTGGTTTTGCTGCAATCAAGAAGAGCTACAGCGCCTTGGCATCTTGCACAAGCTGGTCGTTCAGCCATCTACTTCAAAAGAGGCAAGAGACAACGTAAATGGAAAGGTTGTCAGTCATTTTTACAGCTTTTCATGCAAATGACCTTCCTCAGTTTGGTTGCTACTTGCACTTCCGTCTCAAGTCTCTCTTGTCAGGAGGATTTGCTGCGCAAAGGTCTCCTGGGCAATGTGAGCGGAGCTTGTGCTGAGGTGCCAGATGCTGCTCCATTCTCTTAGTCTTGAACTTAAAGCTTAGCAGATCCTTCTAGTTTTTCTCCAAATGATGGAGATTATAATTCCAAATGACGGAAATATAATCAGGTCACAGCGCAAATAACAGACCTGAAAACCTGCTGAAATGGTCCTCACCATTCTCTGTTCCCTGTTCATCCCCTAGACCAGCACTTTGAGCCAGTGGTCCCAGACAGGAGCCCAGGTAAACCAACACCAGCACAGGGGCCTGGGTTGAAGGGAATTCCTGCCTGTGGTATGTGTGCTGAAATTAGCTCCTGCTGTGGAGAAGCAGGAGGTCTAGTGACACTCCAGAAGTTAGGGCTTGTGGGATAAAGCTGTTGGAAGTCTGGAAAAATCTAACCTTTCACTATAACCAAAGCTGTCTCTCTTTCTGCCTCTGTTACCCACTCAGCTTAAAAAAAAAAATATGTAAACATACCTTCTGCATTCTCATTCCTACTTATGTGGGTGTAAGTGAGGAGTAACTCTGCCCAGATCACTGGAGGTTCCCTGGAGTGCCAAAGAGCAGCCAGATCCAGGAGGGGCTCAAGTTACATCACATGGAGCCAGGGCTGAATGGGACTAAAAACAGCGGAGTTTGGGTAGCCTGAAGGTCCCTGGTCCCTCCGCATTGTCATGATACAAATGATATTTACTGTGGAACAGGAGAGAATGTACTGAAGCATTAAATAGGGTAGTTATTTGCATTAGTGGTACCACCGGAGACCCCATTACAGAAATGCAGTGTAACTGGGATACAGTTCCTTCTGCCAGAGCCTTCAACATGTACAGTTAATTCCTTACTGGGCTTTTCTGCCCCGTGGAACTTGTCCAGATGTAACCAATAGCAGGATGAAAGACTGTGGAACAGGAGTGCAGCCATTGCAGTGGGCACAATGAGTATCTGAAGGGATTCATGTCAGTACCCAAAGCTGAAAACAGCCCTGAGAGAGCACCTCAAGAAATGCAAGAAAGATGTAGTTCCATCTAAATACTCTTTACATCTTCAGTGGTTCAGTGTACAGAGTTACAGCTGCAAGTCAGACCCTCATTTCAGTAAATGAATTATATCAGAGGTTAGTAGTAAAGTCTCAGTGACATTTATGAGAGACTTCTTTATATGGACAGTGTTTATGAACAACCCTGAAACATTTGGAAGCAATTTGTTTTTTCAGACACATACTACTTAGGTCACCATAGCTAAAGACGATTTTGGATCAGGAAGGGTGGAAATATATCCAGAATCAGCCTGTTAAAGGTGTTTCAGCCCAGCTCCACTGTGCTGACATATTTAACCAGTTCAGGAGACTGGGGCTTGTTTTCAGCATATGTGTGTCTAGCACTGCAGACATCACAGACATGCTGGGATAGGCAGGTTTGGCATCCCCCTCCCAGAGGCCTCATTCCCTACTGAAAGTTTACCTACACTGGAAAGCAGTGGGTGTCCATATATTTGTTTCTAATCCTCTCACTGTGCCTTTTAAAACCCTGCTTAAACAGAGCATTGCAAACTGAGTGCTAATCAGAAGTGAACCTATACCCCTTTCAATGGGAAGCTGAATGAATGAAGCTCGAATACATCCTGAGATGTATTCAGGCAATACATCTCAGGAGGAAAAGGTGTCAGCATCTGTCATAGGAGCAGGAGGGCACGAAGGATGAGAAATGTCCAGCACACTTGTAGCCTGTGCAGTGATGAGAAATGATCTCTCACGGGTTCCCCTGCTGAGGTCTCTGGCCAGCCTGTCCCTTCACCCCGACACCAGTATCCAAACACGGAGAATGGCTTACTGCACCCAAGGAGGTCCCACAGCCCACACCAAACTCTGTGTAAAAGGGCTTCTGCACAGCCTTCTAGCAGCTTTGTGGAGCGGTGAGTCCTCTTTAAATGCAAAATGTTAAGATTTCTGCTAAATTCTAGGAACATTTTCTATATTAGTAGCAGCTTAATAACAAGCAGGAGCAGGGATGTACTGCCAATATCAGCTGGCTCTGGGGATGGGAATGTGCAACCACGCTGTGGCTGAACGCTGGGAGGTTGGATGCCCTGGGTGTGCAGCCAGGAGGAGAAGGAGGAAAAGGAGGAAAAAGAGAAAGAGGATGATGTATGCTAAGGAGAACCCTGCTCCAGCAGGTATGGTGGCATCATAGGTAGCACCTGTCTAGGGTGTTTTCCAAAAGCTGGCTCAAAACCTGGCTTTACTTTTCACCCAGACTGTGTTGGAACAAAAACACACCTCTGGTATGTTCAGGCACTGACATGATGATTTGAGAGCCTTGTTTCACACATTTGCAGCCCTTCAGAACACACATGCTGCTGCCTGTGCCTGTTCACGCCTCTGCCTGTGCTGCCAGCAGTGGCTCAGGAGAGCTGTCCCCAGCAGCCTCCCTAATCTGCTGTCTGAACACTTAATCACTGACTTACAGGAGTGTTTGGGAGGTGAGTGGCAGAAGCCTTTACAAAGGGTTTCCAGCCACTGCCAGCTGCCCTGAAAGACTGTCTGGCCTCATGCCTGCTTATTTTATATAATTTTGCTGGTTGGGAGCAGCCCCCACTGGAGCTATGAGGACCAAACCCCTCAATTATCGTAAAGTGAGAAGCTGAGAAACTGGATGTCAATGAGGACCGTAGTGTCAGAGGTTCCCCCTAAGCTATCCCTTCTTATACAAGGAGCTAGGGACACAGCCAGCCCACAACGTGGGGTAATGAAAGCAGTTTAAAAGATCTTGCAGGTGTTAGTGCTATTGAACTGTAAAGCCTAATCCAACAGCCCTTGCAGCCAGCGTCATCCTTTGCACTGACATTAAAAGTTGTTGGATAAGGGCCTGAGTGACTAACAAGCACAATATTTGAAATAGAGGCATGGGGCATACTTGCAGGAATATGAAAAAAACTCCATTCACTCTCTTCAGTGATTAACTTTAAAATATGTCTATTGTCACTAAGTGTTTCAAAAACATGCTGAGTTTGAAAGCAGAGAACCAAAACTGTACACTTCCAAGCCAAAAAAAGCTTATCTGAACACGAATGGGGCACACAGAGAAAGGGGAGCAAATGTTTCTGAAAATAAATTTGGATAAAAAAAGGACATCAATTGATATGAATACAGCAGAGGTTGTACAAAGTCACAGAATATGTAATGAAAAATCCTATTTAAAGTCCTAAGTTGGGCATCCCTTCAGTCTGGAACCAGGATAACTCATGGGATATTTTCATGCTCCTCAAGTGTCAGAGCTCACCAATAATGGTCTGAAATAAGTTTTAACTGCATGAGTGTACAACTATATATAAGATATGCTTAATCACTGCCCTTAAAGCCTGTCTCCAAAGGCTAGGTATGTCGCCATCAGCCTCTGATACAGTCACAGAGGGGAGACAGGCACTCGCAGAGAGCAATTTTTCTCTTCCTAGTGCATGCAGTTAAAGCTATTTTGACCACATCTGTATCCTATGTATGTCACGAACCCCACAGAAACCAGTATGAGGTCGCCAGGGTCTCCAGAGTGACTCCCTGCATCCTTGCAATGAGTGTGACCATCTATCTGCTGCTGAGGAGCAAACCGAGGGGTCTAATGGCCACTGGGGAGATGAGGGCTGGACGAGGGAGGAGCCATCGTTGAATTGCTGGGGCCCATCAAGATTCCTGAGACCCGGAGTCTCCCAGGTGACAGAGGACAGGGGGTCCTTCCAAAATGTACTTGTGCGGAGCTGCAAGGGGGCTGCTGCAGGGTCCAGGCCTCTGGCTTGACAGAGGGAGACCCCATCGTGCAGGATGCCACAGCACTAAGTGAAGGAGTCGCAGGCTTCAGGCCATTAGCTTAGCTTTGCACTGGACTTCATGCTTCTTATGGAAGTTGTATTTCTAATCACTGTGTTTTCATAAAAGATCAGAGATTATGGCTGTGTTTCTAACAGTCTTTATGGCTGAGCAGGCACCACATCTCTCATCTTTTGTATTCGAGAGCCCTCCCTGCTTTGCTTCTGAGCTGACGCTACAGTTTGAAAAGCAGCTGGGGACCATTTTTAGGACTCTGACTTACACCATGAGCACTCATGCAGCATCGAGCTACAAGCAATGTTTTCACTGTGGAGTGGAGACATATGAACCCTTCACAAAAAATTGAGACAACTAATACTATGTGAATGAAGGGAGCACATCAGGAATGAAAGCTCTAGCTCTCACTTCTGAACTCCCATAGACTTTTCAAATACTGATCTTGCTACTTATATATTTCCTAGGTGGTAGCTTCCCTGTGCTTCATTCTTGTGAGCAGACAAGTGCAGGAGGGAGATGAAAGCAAATTTGCTCCTGTTCTTTCCATGCGCTCACTGGCAAGATTAAACAAAGAATTTTAACGCGCTCATCACAGATCTCTGCAAATAGCCAATACTAAGGATGTCCACAACCTAGGAGTATGCAAAGGTCAGCTGGGCATAAAAAACAAAAATCATCTATAATGTTCTGTTAATATATATTTTCTACAATTTCTGGGCTTGGTACTGAGGGCTCATAAGTGAACCCCCCAGGCATCAGTTTTCTCAAGCCCTTGAGCTGCTCCTGCACCAGCAGAGCTGTGGGAGAGCCAGGCAAATTGCAGCAGGCCCAGGGGAGATGGGAAGGTACCCTCTCATGGTGGGAGAGCTCCTGAGCTCCCGAGACAAGAGGTCTCAGCACCTATGTCCTCTCAGACAGAAGGGAACTTGCAAACTTCACAAAGGCTTTCTCAGCATCACTCTGTGTTTTGCTGTGGAGAGGTCTGCAATGCCCTCAAGTGACCAGCTGGATTTCCCATCCTTATAACTCTGGGTGAACTGTAATAGAAACTGCTGTACAAGGGCAAGGGTTGGTGGCCTAGTGTCAGAAAGGAACTGCAGAGGAAAGCCCACACATTAGGCAAGAGGTCACGAACCCAAAGCTTCCGACAACAGAAATTCACAGCAGCTGCCAGTGAAATGGTACCACTGACAGGAGCTTGCTGCAAACAGAAATTGGAGAAACCAAGTGAGCTCATTCAGAAGTGAAGGCTGAGTGAGTATTATTCCTCATTTCCTAGGAACTTCAACTCTGGGGTTTGGTGAGAAAGATGATATAAACCAGAGCACGGCTGGTGTGTTGTAGATCCTCATTCTGCTTTTTTAGTTGGCTTGGAGGGACAAACCTCATGTACATGGTCTTCAGTGGCTTCCTTCCTCCTGAAGAGAGAGTTAAGCTCTACATGCCTACCTTCACAGGCTGGACATGGAAGATCTGGTTTATCTCTTTTTTCACCACTTCAGCACAAACCAGGGTTAAAACTGCAGCCAGGTTTGTGCAAGAGCATCCCAGGGTGTATGTGAAGCTCCATGCTGAGCCCAGGTGAAGAGGGGGAAAAGCCTTTCGCAGTGACACAATTCAGATGCTTTACGTGTGAAGAACGTCACATCTGTCCTCCTCTGGCGTACCGGGAGGTGGGGAGGGTGGGGAGTGCTGGTATCAGCCCTGCTTCAAAAGACTTCCTAGCAGGAATGTGCTTTGTCTGAGCTGCCTGCGTGAGCGGGCTGAGGGCTGCTGTGTGGGAACCCATGCTGAAAGCAAAGGAGCCTTTCACTTGCTGGCTGTAACCAGCAGCTAAGCTGGAGTGAGGGCTGCGTGGAAGGGGAGGAGGAGGAATGCTAAGTCCCGGCAAAGCAAATATCACCATATGTGTGCACCACATAAAACCAGAAATGTAAACAGAGCCCTTTCCAAAATAAACACCTGCAAAACAAACACAGAAGGGCAAGATATTAAACAAAAATAAGCACCAAGGTATAGAGGAATGCCTCAGCAGCCAGCCACTGGCCCGAGGCCACCAGAACCTCTCAGCTTCCCTCTTCCTGCATCTTCTCCTGTAAATAAAGCTGCTGTGGCAAACATGCATCATGTGAAGGGGCACGATGTGTGGCCGTGAGGGCACTGACCCCGTGAGGAGGCCCTTTGCTGGGGACAGAGCTGCCGCCAGCAGAGCCACAGCACCCGGAGTGCACCAAACAGGCACAGAGAGAAATGAGGAACAGGAGTCCCGCAAGGGAAGGAACAAGTCGGGCAGATCCAAACATCACTGCCCCTGTGACAGTCAATAAAATCAGAAGCTCTCTGCCCCGGGTATCTCTTTGCCCCCACTGCCCTGCCAGGGCTGCTCGATGCGTTTGAATGGCCACCACCCTGAGCAGATAGGAAAGTGCTCAACCTCTCTAGGATGATCTGGGCCTGAATGCAGGCCACTGCAGGGGCACGCTAGGCCTGGGCAGCAGCCCAGCTCCCACCATCTCTCTGTGCTCTTCATAGGCTGACAAACAGGGCCTTATTAGTTTTTGTCCTCCAGCACAATGACAGCCCTATTCTGCAGGCTTTGGCACAGCAATGATCCAAACCAGACCCCTGCTTTCCTCTCAAGGGTTTTTCCAGTGTGTCTCATGCTGCACTGGAGATAGACAGAGTCTGCCCTCTCCAAGGACAGAGAGCAATGTGCAGCCTGATCCCTCTGCCCCTTATGATGCTGCATCCCAGTCCCAGTGCAGAGATGCAGCTCAATCTCTGCATCCTCCACCCCACTATGCTACTTCAAAACCACAGCATGTGGTAAGAAATCCTCCTTCTGGTCCCTGATTGTACTGGGTTTGTGTGGCAAGGTTTTGGCAGATCAGGGCCTACTGGGGTGGCTTCTGTGAGAAGCTGCTAGAAGCTTCCCTCATGTCTGATAGAGACAATACCAGCCAGCCCCAAGACGGACCCACTGCTGGTACATCAGCAATGGTGGTAGCACCTCTAGAATAACATATTTAAGAAGGAAGGGGGGAAAAAGCACAACAGCAATTGTAGTTCAAGAGAGGAGTGAGAATGTGAGAGCAACAGCCCTGCAGACACAAAGCAGTGGAGGAGGAATGGAGGAGGAGCTCCAGGCACCAGTGCAGGTACCAGGGCTAGGGACTACGTCTCTAGAGGCTTTTAGAAAGCAGGGCTTTCCATATCCCATATCTGCTGTATATCTAGTGGACTGACCTCTTTAAAAAGAAGCTTTACAGATGATGCTATTAGAAAAGGAAGAATTTACTTTATCATCACAGAAATGTATATTAAATATCAGTCTTTCCTAACCCCTAAAGTATTTCTGGTTTATGCTTAGGCACTCACACTATAAATCACTAGTGTTTCTTGCACTAGTATAAATCACTAGTGGAAGAAGTTTCCTTTTCATGGCAACCTCTTCAATTCCATACTCCTTTGGCACATGAACCACAAGGGCTTGCCAACTGGCTTCTTCTTTTCATATCTCCTGGCTATTTAGCAACAGTAAGTCATGTTAATGAGGTTGTACATTTGCTCATTCCCTTAAAAAGTAACACAGAGCTCTTTCAGATAGGGTCCTCATCACTGTGCAGATACTTCAAAGTCCATATGCAGAATGAATGAATTCATACCAATGGCTTTGTCACCTCCACAAATGTGCTTGTCTTTGATGGTTTGTCGTCTTCTGTGTACCAGGAAAGAAGAAAACTTCTGCTCTTAACAAAAAGCAAATGCATACAAAACAGGAAACACAAGAATAACAGCAGCAGAAGAGGTCTAGGTTTGCTCAACACGGAAATGTAAGGAGTGTCACCTCCTTGCTAACATGTATCAGAGCAGATCCTCTCCTAAAATTGCTTTACACAGAGCTATTTTAAAATGAAATTTGCAAACACTGAATACAGCTTGTTAGGAGAGGTTATCTCCCACTGCAAAAAGGCACACACTGCACCTTACCATGGTTGAGCTCAAAGCTGGTCTTTAAAGAGAATTCTTTAGCAGCAAGTCTGTATGATGAAAAGTATAGCATTAATATTCAATCAAGTCTAATACATCAAATCCCCTCATTTGTTTAACTCTTTGATGTATGGATTACTAAATCAGAGCAATTGTCAAAACCAGTTCCATATTAAGCTGATTTATATGTAGGAAATGTCCCCCTATAATGTAAAGCAGGTGAAGTTGATACAGCTTTATTTGCTATTGTCATGCTCTCAAAGCTCAGGATTAATTTGCTAAATCAAACATTGCAATCAAATTCCCTTTAATGGTTCATTGCCTTTCAGTTTGCAGAAACTAAAGCTTAGTATACCTGGAAATAAATGCCAAACTGTGATTGCCGCTCCAGCCAGATGGAGTTATTGGCATTAACATCGTTGAGTAAACTTAGTGTAATTAAAATGAACATTTTCCACAATCTAAATTGCATACTGCAGATGCACTGCTGAATTTATTATGTAGAATTATTCCATTTAATTAAGGACCGGAGAGTGCAATACAAAAGTAACAACAGTTTCCTGCAATTAAGCAAGTGGGATTTTCTCTTTCTAGGGTAAAAGCCACATACCATGGGCCCATCCTAGCAGGGAACTCAGTCACTGTCCCCTCTGAAACTGCTTGCACCGGAGTTATCTTGTGTGGCTCACAGATCCCCCCTGGGGCACCCCTAGCCTCTCTATCCTGAGGCAGCACAGATTTGGAAACACCTCCTTATTTCATGGATTGTCATACTTGCTTTCAAAGTGCAGACAAAATACCCTCTAAGGAAGAGCTTTTGTCTTGGGCTGTTACCAAAGGGCTTTACTGTGCAGAGGATGGATGATCCATCTGCCAGTGTGTGTGCAGTGGCATCACCAAGCGCTGTAGACTTGCCTGTCAACACAGATAAACAAAACCACTGCAAAAAAAGAGACAAAGTAAATGAAAGGCATTGCTGGTACTATACTCTAGTAAAAGATCTCAGGTTTGTTCACTGAAAGGCGCTCACATGGGCAACCTGCTCCAGGGTGCCAAAGAGTGCCAGGGTCATACAGGATTAATTGGGAGTCAAGCACTGAGGTACAAACAGGGACACTCTCTCCAACCAGCTGAGTTTCAAAAAGCACAGAGTGTATTCCTTAACCTCCTTGTCACAAGCTGAGTTCCTTCAGTAAAGAAGAATTTGATTTAGGGGCTGGCTTCCTTATTATCTTCCCTTGCAGAAATCTTTCTTCTAAAACATCTGCAAATTGTCACTGTTGGAGACAGGTTCTGAGTTAAAAGTACCTATAGTCTGACCCCACTGAGAAATGCCCATCTACCAGCAGTGCTTGTGACTACTTTAAATACAAATGAACTGTGTTGCCTGTAAACAATGATAAGAGTAAAAAGCCATTGTAAGGAACCTAAGTTCAGCATCTTTTTCATCTATGGGTTTCTGCTGCACAGTTTCTGGTTTTCATTTCCTTGGGGTTTTTTAACAGTAGTATCATATAATATGTCATCTGTTTACTGGAATGGAAAGTGAGTGTAAATATTGAGAAATACGATAAACTACTGTAAATTCAGAGCTCAGCAAGTAGGCATCTGAAAGCACACCCCAGCAGCTTCCCACTGCTCTTCAGGAACAGTTGACATTCACTCATGGAAATTATGACATTTTAATCTGGTCATGCACCTGAATCAAGGGAGGAGAGGGGAGAAACAGCTTTTGTATCTGAATTTGATTTGCTTATTCTGTGAGGGCACTGCGATATAACATGGCTGAGCAGCTGCAGAAGAGACTGAGACTGTTTGAATTCTTTTGGTGCCCTTTGGCCTGATGTGTTTGGGCTGTTTGAGTGTGTATGTGACTGCAATGGGATAAAAATGTCAGTGTGAGCTTCTGGATAAACCTTCACTTGGGCCTCTTTCTTATTCACTCTGGTCCAAACTTGAAGGGGCAATAGGGAGGGCAATTGGAGTTTGGTTCTGCCAATTGCCTTGGAGCCCAGCAAGAGGTCTGTAATACCATGACAGTGCTGGTGTGAACCTGAGCATCCACACTGGGTGTGCGACTAGCAAAACCACAGTGCCACAGTGAGCCTGCTGATATCTCCTGAGCATAGGAGCTTGGTGTCTATTTGTATTTAGTGCATGCATTGAGCTTAGAGGGAACTCTGGCTTTTGAGGAGTTTTATGTGGCTCCTGTTTTGACACAGTTCTTCCTCATCCTCAAAGTCAAACACACTTTTTCCTTTGTGCTCTGTTCCCTAAAGGAGCATCCTATTCCACTGATTCATGTCCCCTGGCCCACCTCAGTTTTTCTGTCACACTCTTCCCTTCCCACCACTTATACAGCCCACGTTGGATAGGCAGAACTACCTGTGCCTCTGCTCTCTGAATCCCTGGTTTCCTGCTCTGTGAGTGCTGCTGGCCAGTGTCCTGCTTCTTTCCAAATTACAGGGTTTGGTTTGCAAAACAGTTAATTCCCTTGCTGGCTGTTTGCAGGTTCTTCAACGACAAAGATTTGTTGGGCTGTGCAGTGCTCCTCCAGGCTTGGCACTGGGGAGTGCAGTGCAGGAGCCATGCTCCTTAATTTACCTTCACATTGATGACTTGCAGCCCTGCATAGTTGATCTCTAGGACAAGCCCTACAGCGAGGAAGCCCTGTTTTACTGATGACCTAAGTCTGCCTTTCCTTGTAAATGAGGAAATTATTAGTAAGGCTTAATTTTCATAGAAGTATCTGGGCACACACTGTGATTTATCGCTGTCACCAGCGGCAGGAGGCTGCAGTTGGAGCATCTCAAACTACAACGCATGGGAAAACCAGGAGATATCTCATCTTCAATCAAAAGTCCTGCACATTGGGGCAGGGAGACTGCAGAGAACCCAGAGCAGTGGCACTTAAACTGGTACTGAAATACCAACTACAGCATCCCAGAGCATAAGGTCATCCTTCAACATTCACAGAGAAGCAACAGTTTGAACAGTCAGGGGTCTGCGCTTGACTGCCCATTACTGTTTACAGGGAACCATCTGTCCTCTGGCAGAAAAGCATGCAATGCTTCCCCGGTTCTTCCCCATCAGGTAAAGGGTTAGCAGCACACCGGGTGAAAGGGCTACTTGTTACAAGCACAAAAGTTTCATATGGAAAGGTGACTTTAAACCAAGGCTGTTTAACTACGCTTCCAAAATGAAGAAAATATCTCGGGGGGGGGGGGGGGATTTATTGGTAGGCAACAGAATAGCAAAGAACAGTGTATGTGTTGTACAGCAAAAAGGAGAAGCACTCCATGAAGTAGGAGCTGGGCTAAATAAGAGGCCCCTTCTTCTATCCAAGGAGCTTGAGTTAGAGGGCAGAAAGCAGGTCTTCCTTCTTTCAAATTAATTTGCCTGTGCTTTTGCTTCTACCCTGCTTAGCTGAGAGGCAGTGACAAGCAGATCAAGTACTCCAGAGCATCCCACTAGAGCCTGCAGAGAGCATCACCTCCACCTTGAAGCCCTTGCAATGTAATGTTGTGGTGTTTCTGTTATGGGAGCTGCAAGCTTCTATTTTGGGTAAACAGGCTTAAAACCATGAGTGCTGAATGTGCCAGCAACAGGCTCAGAACTCATGGGAGAGGACAATAAATCTATTTCCACAGGATGAACCATGCATCCTTAGGGCAGAGAGCAACATGCAGGATCAGAAATCATTACACATAGGGCTCAGGATTTTTTACTTTATCAGAAAAGCTGAAATCTAAACAAACAAGACATCATCATCATTCGGATGTTATTGTATTGAGCTGGCATTAATGACAGAGCTGTTCTTGAGCAATGACAAATGCACTGTGGAAATTAGCTTAAATACTGAAAGCAAAATAATAGCTGAAAAATATCCTGCTTTTGGGCTTTTGGTAGAAGAATGCATGAACTACACTGCTTATGCAAATCTGAAGTCAGTTGCAAGCTAAAAGAATTAATCAGAATATAAAGTAGTGTAATTCTGTCCTAATTCTAGGACAAAGCATCAAATACATTGTTAGATGTCATACTCCAGACATGCTCCATAATTACCTCCACTTAGCAGTCCTCCCACAATAAGATGTATGATGGGGTGTTACTCGCCTGCTTGCCGAGGTGTGGTGTCCCATGGGCCAGCAGACCCTGGCAGGTACTGCCTGCAGTACTAGGCAGCTCTTCAGCCACACAGGGGCCGTTCGGTAGCCCTGTCTGCTGAAGCATCTGTTTTCCTTGAATGTGTGAGTAACTGTAAAGGGAAGAGAATTAAAGGATAAAGTCTGCTCTAAGGTATGCAGCAAAAGGCTTTAGCCTCTTCTCTGGCCCATCTCTGCAGTGCTGGTAGTGGCAGCTCCTGCCCTGAGTGTAACTGCAGTTTATCTCCATTTCTCCAGCCATAGTTGGGTGCAGGAAAAAGAGGCGAACTGCAGCTTGGACTCAAGTGGGGAATTGAGTCATTTAACCCCAATGGAATAGCAATGCTGGGAAATAGGCTAAGTTAGGTTGATCTTCCCCAGGACTTGCAGATTCACAGCGTGCTGCTGGTGCCCTGCGTGTGGCATGCAGAAGGAACGGGCATGAGAGAAGCAGACCCAGCCATGGTCAGCTTGAGTAGGTTGTCCCTGTGCTGCGATATCTCCCACCAGCTAACCTGTTTGGGCAGCCCTCAGGAGGAGGTTGAATTATTGGCTGGGGCTTGGGTGGACTGAGAGTCTGTCACTGAGCCAGCAGGGATGATGCGGAGTCCATTAATACCTCTCTCTGCTTATTTGAAAGTAAATTACCCTACGAAAGAGAGAGTGCCCAGAGTGCTTTCATGCTTTCCTGGGTGATTTGCTATGCTTGAGGAGTGAAATGCTCTCTGGTCTTGAAACTGAGCATTTGATAACTATGGAAAATCTGTGAAGCGTTTGTTGAAGATCAGGTTAGCCTACTGAGCAGTGCCGGGTGTGAATGCATTTGAAGAACAGAAAGGATCAGATCACTCCTCAACTCAAAAGTTATTTTTAATGCCTGTTTCAACACAGTAAAGGGCGAAGGAACATCTGTTCTCCACTGTCAGAAAGCACTGAATTTGCCAATATATGTGAGGTAAAATTACAGCTGCTTGGTCTGGAATAGTAAATAGTAAAATAGTAAATAGTAAATCTCTAATGGTCGTAGAAGCATTTTCTCTGCTTGTTAGCAACCAAGTGACATTGTTAAATTGATCACATTTAGAGCATTTGTAGATTCTCAGAATTACTTTGTATTTTTTACTCAACTGAATTAGAGCCTCGTGTTCCCTAAAAGAGACCTGACCCATATTGATTACGAAAAAGGAGGAAAGGTTTTATGAAAGAGATGAATGGGCTTTTTGTTACTTTGCTTGATTCCAGCAAAGAGAGGAATTAAATTATTCCATTCCTACAGCACTTATCTCCCAGCAGGTGGGTCTGTGTGCTGAGAGGTTATTTGGCAGTTTAGCAGAGATACAACCACTGCAGCTCAGACCTCTATGTGAATGGGAATTGTCATTGTTTGCTGAAAATATCGCTTCTCCTTCACAGTAAAGGGAGCTGTAGGGTTTGTCCTTTGCTGTGCATTCAGTAGCGGTCATCCAAGCTGTCTTTTAATGCTTGGGCAGTTTCAGGACTCTTCTCAGAGGTCATTGGAGGTGGTGGAGGCAATTCATGGCTGCACATTTCTGCTGCTGGTATTGGCTAATGGGCTTGTGCATGCAAGAGTGAAGACCCTTTCCCTCCCTCCCCAAAAACCTCAGAGGGTGAGATAGGGCTGTCATCCCTATGTGAAAATGGTTATGGCTTTGTGAAGCACAGTGGCACTGAAAATGGCTATGGTTTTACATAGGGGCAGTACACCCTGTTCCCAGGGCCTAGGTAAGATGACATACCTAATGATGCAATTTTTCATGACCTGCTTGGTGAAGGATGAAATCGCCCCTTAAGTACAAGACACCATAGTGGTGAAGCACCTCACACTTGACCCAGCTCATCCACCTGGCCACCTGTACATGGAGAATCAGTCTGGAGGGCTCAATAGGGCAGAAGGAACCCAGGGCACCTGGGCCAGTTTCAAGGCTAGGACTCCATGTTTTCATTAGTTTATTCATTCTTTGGATGAAATAAATACAGTCTTGGGAGCAGGTTGTGACACCTCTGCGTGAGAGTGGAAGAGCTTTTCACCCTTACGTCAGGTCCTATATCTGAAGCTGCTGGGATCATTGTGTATCTGGGACAGTTCCCAGCAAAGACCAGAGAGTCACTGCCTCTGGTGCCAGGGAACATCACCCCTTGTTCCCTGGCACCCATACAGCTGCCCAGGCTCTTCACAGAACAGGTTTCAGTGGGAGAATTCCATGTTATTAGGTAGAGGAAAGGGGCATAGAAGGATGCACTGGGGATGATGGAGGAATGGGTTAGGGCAGAGGGGACTCAAACAGTTCTCTGCTGTTCTGTGAGGACCACTGGAGAAATTCTCCTAGGGTCTACTTCCACAGCCCATGGACCACATACCAGGGCTTTAAATGATCTCCCTGGTTCTACAGCCCTTATCACCAGTGCAGGTGTAGGAAGGACTGGACTGTCAGTCTGAGGCATGGGTAAAAGAAAAGGTTGGGCAGAGAGAGAGAAGGTGCAAGGCTCAAGGCAAGGCTTAGGTTAACGAAGAGGTTGCTATTTAAATCAGCAGGGAAGACAGTCCCTGGCAGGGGATTTCTTTGAACCATGTCAAGCTAAGACTGGGGTGAGGCACACCAGGTTCTCTGCCTTTTCTTCCACCAGCTGGTGGGCATCTTCAGCATGCAGAGTGTGACTCATCCTCGGCCCTCACCACCAGTGTGCTACCCACTCACATACTTCTACCACCATCCTCTGTCTTGGCACAGCCCCACGTATGAAGAAGAAAATGCCTTTTTAAGAATTGCAGGGCTACAGGGGTCAGATAAAGATCCAGGCTATGCAGAGAGGTCTGAACCCACAGTTAGGCTTTCCGTGCCAAGTGACAGACTGTTAATAATGAGTAGGAAAACTTATTTCCTGTTTGAATAAAGCAGCCAGTCAGTGGAAAGATCATTTAGAAGTCTCTAAAGTCTTTGCTGCAACTCATCGGCAGATAAGTAAGCTTCTCTCCCCACAGGAGGATCACCTTGGAGGAAGGTTTAAGGAGAGGGCTATTGAGATGCTGGGGGAAGGACTGCTTTCCCCTCCCCAGCTCTCAGTAGCAGAGAGGCTGATGCTCAGAAGATGTCCTTTCTCCTGCTCCAAAGAGCTGAACTGACACCACCTCCCACCAGCAAACAAAACCCCAGGGTAGCCTGGGTGGTAGAGCTCTTTTTATTTTGCCCAGGCTTATCTTATAGAGCCAAATTACTGTAAAATCTATAAAATAGTTCATAGATTATAGGAGTTCACTCACTAAGTCCAGGTTGGGTTGCTAAACCCTTTCAAGGACTGAAAACACCATTTCCTGAGGAGCCAGGGGAGCAGCAGAGTCACAGCAGGGACAGGAGATGCAAACCACATGTTGACCTTTGCAGAAGGAGGTCCCCAAAAGCACCCTGCTCGGGGGTGAGACATGGCTGCGATCCTCCAGGAACGTGGCACATGGAACTTAATGACAAGCAAGCAGCTTGCTGCTAATTATTACCATTTAAACAGGCAGCTGAGCAGGTTTAACACAAGAGACAGAAGAATGGAGGAAGGGAATTCTGCTGCCCTCATGTCCTCCTGGTGCATAGCAGTGCGGGTGCAGCTCATGAGACCACATCCTTGGGTGTTGTCTAGTTGCTCAGTGTGGGATGAAAACCCTTTCTCCATAGATCAGGGCTGGAAAATGCCTGGATTGTCTCATGCCCGTGGTCTGTCACATCCTGCACAGAATTCCAAAAGATGAGTCTGAAGTCACAGAACAGAGCCAGGTGACAAGGCACACACGCTGAGCTTTTAAGAAATAGAATTCCCTTAGAGATACCTGCCTGCAGCGTTTGAGGCACCAGCAGCATTACAAGGAGAGCTCAAGGAAAGCTTAATTATGCATATTTATGTACTTTTAACCTGTGTTAGTAGGCTGCTGGAGAATCCTCGCTACAATTGGCAGCCCAGGCTTTCTGTGGGGAGAGCATTGAAATATATCCAATTTATTTCTAACTTCTCTGGCAGAACCCATGTGTGACAACATTGCCAGGTAACACACAACACCTATGCTAATTGCTCAAGAGGTGACTTAATCAATTTGCAAACTGAAAGAGCTATACTGAATGTCAGTCCAAATGCTGAGGAATACCTTGAGGTAAGTGCAATGCTGAACAGAATCTTAAACATAGGAGAAGCAGAAAACCATAGAAAAATAATGTGAAATCAGAGGGGAGGAAGGAGCTCAGCAATGCCTTTGCTGTGATAGGTGCCCAGCAAAGCCATCAATTCACTGATTTCCCTGGAGCCCTTCTGTCCTGGCTATGGGGAAGCCCTTCCTCACCATCAGCCCACCAAGCCAGGGCATGAGCCATGCCTTTTTCTTTGCTCCAGCAGTGGTTTAATTTTGCACTGGGGAGTCAGATAAGGACTATGAGCTTCTGGCTGAGCATTTCCCCACCAAGCCAAGCTGAGCAGCTGGTTCAAAGGAGCAGGAAATGATGTGGGCAGACACCTGAAGCGTGGCTGTCATCGGATGACATGGCTAGTAAGAGTCTTCCCTTCTGATTCACTCAGCAGCCTTTGATTCTCCTGGGCCTCTCACCCATGCCTGATGGAAACAGCAGCCACTGCTCAGTGTGCCACAGAGCACACCAGGCAGGACTGCCTGCATTCCCCGAGCCAGGACCAGGGACTACATCTTATGCAGTGCTGCTTTTTTTGGCTAGGTGGTTCACAAGCCCACACAGTGTTCCCATCGTGAAGAGGAGACAAAAGCAAGAGAAGCAGGCTATGATATTGCATGGCCAAATGATTATAAGGATTAAGGAAACTCAGTTTCAAGTCCATGTGGTACCTGTACCAGAACAGGTATTGAAGCCCAGGGTTGAGGTGAAGCTTGTCGCTGTCCAGGCAGCGCAATACCTTGGCTCACCAGCAGCAGGGACACAGGCAGAGGTCTGTCACATCCCCAGACAGTCTTCATCCCTGGTGTAAAAAAGCCACCTGGATGGCAAAGTTCATTTCTCCAAGAGCCAACACCAGTTTATGGACAATCAAAGGAGGAAAAATGCTCTTCAGTACTCCTGTTGAAGCTGTGCCCTCTAGTGAAGAAACTCAGATGAGGGTTTCCGTCCCTCAAGATATCTTCATCACTGTACTGTCAAAACACCCTCTTCCTCAGGCCTTGTGCACCTCCTATCCCTTCCTGCTGAGGAGCACGTCCTGTTCCAGCCTGCAGACAGGTGATGTGTTCTATCCCACTGCAGTGGTTTGGAGCGCAGAGAGACCCCTGCCCCAAGTATTGCACCGGTAGGGCAGCAGATGTGAGGGCTGGGGATGAGACAAGTGACAGTGGAAGCAAGGCATGAGAAAGCAGGAGAACGTGCAAATGGCTGCTCCTTCCCAAGGAAATGTAAAGGATGCTGTGGTGGGAGCTACAGTCCTAGTCTGTGTTGCCTGTGAAGTTGTTCAGGGTGAGCCCATTGTGCTCCAGGCCCTGCACAAAGCAGGGTGGGACCCACCAGTGTCTGGGCAGGAGGAGCATCACATCTCATTGCATCTCTGATTCACCAGCTTCTGTGCCAAAATATCGCCAGCGCCGTGCCACACACTCCTCCTCCTGGCTCCACAAGCATCTGTGCCGCATTGCAACCTCCTGCATGTGGGTGTAGGAGGGGAATGCTGGACCCAGCACAAGGCAGCTTGAATCCCTGCTTTTGGGAAGGAGAGGAGAGCATGGGAGCAGCTAGCTGGTGGACCTGAGGAGCAGCAAGACAGGGACCCAGCTCCCAGCAGCACCAACATGGCGCAGGAGCAGGAAAGCCACATGTATGGGCTAGTTCCTCTCTCCACTATTTGCACTTCACCTCAGTCTATATTTGGAGATAATGAATACAATGCTAAAAATAAAATATTCTTCAAAAGACAGCTTTAAGGTATATAAAGCAATTTTTACATTGGTATTAGACGTGTTCTCTTTTGTGAGTCAATTGCAAGCAGTACAATGCAAAACTGTAATTTATACAGCAATAGTGCATGTGGCTGTTAGCAGCAAGGGATGCTCAGAAATTCAAGACCAACTTCTACTAGCTTCAGATTAGAAGAATGATTAATTCTAGGAACAAGTTTCCATTCCAAGTCAAAACCCATCAAAACCTGCTGCGTGTCTGATTTCCTGGAACCATAGAAAGTGTGTGGGTGAGCACAGCAATAAGGACTCCTTTGCTGTAAGAGAGCAAAGTAGCAAAAAATTCTCTCTATCAAAACTATATTGATATTCCAGCACAAGCCATACTCCCTGTCTTGTTTTATCAAGCTCCATTGTTCTCAGCAATATTCCCTTAAAAGAGGCATTACTTGTATTTCTGGGTTATGTTTTTAGAATGTCAAAGGAGAAATCCCTCCTTAAGTCATCAGTCCTGCCTGCAGGATGGAAACATGAGATTAAGGCATGCCAAACCAAACCCAAACCCAAACCCAAATCCATCATCTCAATGATCAGTTGTTGGATGTGGTTTTTTGTTTTAACGTTACCTAAGCAGAAGGTGTTCTAAGCTTTCCTGAATAAAGCAGAAATACACAAAATATTTCAAAAATTGAAGCTTTTTATTAGTTTTTGCTTTTTAAGTTTTCATTGCTTTCGTTTTTTCCTCCTGCATTTTGAAGAAGCTGTAGGAAAGACATCAAGGATATGGTCCCAAAGGCACCAAGATTTCATTAACATCAGTTTTTAAGCCAAATGCATCTGTTTGTTAGTGTGTAAGAATAGCTACAGTGGGTCTTATCATTCTGTCTCGAGAGTAACCAGGAGATGCTGAGGGCAAAGTAAAAAGTCCACATAATCAGCAAGCCCTGGATCCTCTGGGGAAGCTTTCTAGCTTCCAGCAACCAGCAGGTCAGTTTTTCTGAGGCATGGATCACATCTGGTTCTCTGTGTTAAATGGTCACCTACAGAACTTTCTTGAACACAGCACTAGATGACCTCAGGAAGACCTTGTGGCACTGAGATCTTTGGCTTAAATGTTTTGGTTTTTGCTTTGTTTTAGCTTGCTGCCCATGAAAATTTGGCTCGAGTTTTAGGGGAGAGTGATCCCTCCCCATCCACTTCCTTCATGCAGTTCACCAGAGTATTATGTAGAAAGATATGCCCCACTGTCATCCTGTTTCCATACTGATGAGTCCAGATCAGCTCAGTCCCTCCTCACAGAGATGTTATTTCATGCCATCAATGCAAGTACCTCTGACTCCACATGCGCCTGGTACAAACTCCATGGAGCTCTTACATCCTATACCCTGCCATCTGATCCAGATGTGCCTAGTTGCACTATCAGACACTGCAGGGTAAGCAGTTGGAACTAACCAAGATAACTTAGACATTTACATGATCAGCATGCCTTTTGCTAATCATGATTTCTTCTCTTTCATGTGGAGCATTTAAGGAGCACTGTAGAGTGCCACAGGGAGCTGGGGTGCTTAGACCAGTACTGAAATCTCAGGAGCAGGGCTCAGGAGAGCTGAAGTATTGGTCACTGCTGAGCAATGGGCCCTGTGGCAAGGATGGCTCAGAGGAGTTGGGCTTGCTACTTTGGTCGAAGGGTGTCACCTTCCTTGGCAGTGCTGAGAGCAGGGACGGATCAAACTCTGAGGAAAGAGGTGTTTCGGAAGAGCTCCTGTGAAAAACGGAGCAGACTGCTCCACACAGCTCTGTCCAGGAGTTTACCTGGATATTCAGAGCAGTAGCACAGCATGACAGTGGCTGGTGTTTGAGTGGTGCTTTGTGATGATCAAGAAATGACTCAGATGTAATAATACACTACTGAACCATTAGATATAAATTAAGTATTTTGGAAAATTTTTGAAATGAAGTTTTACAACACCGTGTTCTTAGAGGCTCTTTGTTCAAGCACTCAACACTTGACCATTTATTACTACATACTATTAGTATTAACAAACATAAGATTGGGTGAATTTTTAAAAGGAAAGGAGACTATTTGACTATTTTCTCCATCTAGTCATGCTCTTTTTCATTTCCACAGCTGAAGGACTTCAGAAAGTGTTTGGTTCATAAAAACCCTCAGCTTTACGTGATTATGGATGTCAGAGTGAAAAAGTTTGCTCAGAAAGGTTTCAGGGATTAGAAAGAAACATTTTTGATGCCTGCAAGGAACTTCTTCCAGCACAAGCAGTACATAAGTTTGTAACAAAACTGAACATGCAAGTGATGGTGGGAGAGCGGGTGGGAGGTGATCCTGCTGGGACAGGCACTGATGTTTTGACAGTAAATGAGAGATTATGCTTGGGAAAGGAAAGGAATATCACTGTAGGAAAGGAGGGAAACTGATGGTGGGATGGATGGAGAGAGCTGGCATATTCAAAACAGCAAGCTAGGAAAAACAAGTTTTGCAGCAAGACCTGGGTGGATTATGGTAGGGCACTAACCTTGTGATAATTGAGACATTTGAAAATCTGGGTAACAGTTTTAGGAGGGAGAATAGACAGACAGAAATGTGAAGAAATTGCATGAAAAGAATATGCAAGATGTGGGGATGAGGCATCACTTGAATGTGAGGACCTGCAGAGACATCCAACCTGAGGATGATGGGCATACTGCAAGTGCAAAGTGTTTGCCCAGTATATGAGGAAAATGCAGCTTAGGAGGAAGACGAAGATCTCTGTTTTAGGCATCCTGAATTTGTGCTGATGGCTAGAGGACAGATACTGCTACTTTTAGAGTAATCAGGTTTGAAATAGAAAGGCAGATTTGGATGTATCAGCCAAGGAAAAGCTTTCCAGGACCACATCCATAAAAGACATGTCACACAACAGTGGTCCCTAGAGTCAGGGTATGTCCACCAGCCATAAAAGGAAAAAGCCACCTTCAAAACCAGACTTATCATGGTAGACAGCAACCAGGTGTACCAGACCCTGAGTATCGAAATGCACTATGCCAAGAGAGGCAGTTTGCATCAGTCACATGTCAGGAGCAAAGGCACAAACATTTCTGTGGTTTCCAGAGTCCCTTCTCTCAGCATGGACAGAGATTGTGAATCTGGGGAGAGAAAAGCTCAAGGAGCTAAATTTGGGATTACATAACCATCAGCAGGAAGAAAGGTAATTTTCCAAGGAAATAAAGGCTCTCTTCTACCTTCACAGGGAATAAAGAAGTTGAATTAGGTGGCGCAATCAACTCAGAAGATGCTGATGTGGGGAAAACCCTACAGCAGAATCAGAGTCAAAATGCTGAGAGCCTGCAGAAAATTATGTCTTTCCTGAAGTCTTTTCACTTCCCTTGGATATGGCAGATGCATTTCTCTCTAGACTAGGCTCTGGCTGTATTTTCAATTCACAAACTGTGATACAGATTGTACATGGATAATTTCTTGGGGGTGCAGGAAGATGATTGTCCCCATGTACCACAAATAAAAAAAAGGTATTTTTGGTCACTTTTGTCATGGTTTAAGGCCCTCACACAGTTTTTCTCACTCACTGTCCCCTCTTTCTTTCCTCAGTTCTGGGGGAATGGGCAGGAGAATCGAAAGAATGCAACTCCCGCAGGTTGAGATAACAGTTTAGTAACTAAGGTATAACATAAATCACTACTGCTACCACCAATAATAATACAAGAGAAA
>JASSUY010034137.1:99359-117680 GCA_032466535.1 Forpus xanthops
CCTGTGGGAGTTGCATTCTTTTGATTCTCCTTCCCATTTCCCCGGGACTGGGGAAGAAAGAGGGGGGGGGGGGTGCAGAACTGTTTGAGGGGCCTCAAACCATGACACCTGATTAGAGCCTGGTTTGGTCCATCACATACATCTCACCAGGGGCTGGCTTTCGTGTTCAAGAGAGGGGATGGTGCTGGGGGCACTTGTATTTGTTTTAAGCTGCATCCTTCCCTGCATTCCCTAGCACTACTGCCTCTGGTAAACCAAGCAGAGTGGTTCACCTCTAATCCCAAGGATGTGTCTCATTGCACCAGGCTGATGTCCATCCTGCAGGATGCTCCTAGGGTGGTGAACCACACTGCTGGAAGTCCATGCTGATTAGCTGGAGACAGTGCTGCTTACCAGACCTTTTAGAGTCAAATGCATTGGTTCTTAAGCCCATGGTAGCAAGGCAAGAAAAATCCTCATTCTTTTCCACCTTGTATCCAGCAGCAGGGTTTGCAGTAGGAAAAAGTAAATATAGAATTATAGACTAGTTAGGATTGGAAAGGACCTTAAGATTGTCTAGTTCCAATCCCGTTGCCATGGGCAGGGTCACCTCACACTAAATCATGTCACCCAAAGATCTGTCAAACTTGGCCTTGAAAATCTCTTTATGAGATTTCTCAAGGGAGTTGGGTTTTCTTTGGACAGGGAAAGGCATTCACATCAGATTCAAAATGAGAAGAAAACTTCAGCCTTGACCATGCCCTTTATCAAGTCATGCTTGAAGTGAGAATACACCTGAGAACAAGGCTGTGGTACCTTGGAAGCACAAATATGTCCTTATTCTGTGTGCTCCGGCAGGAGTGTCTGTCTTGCCTCTTGCCTCTTGCTCTATTTTTTGACCACAAACACTTTAGAGGAAAGAGGCATTGTTTAATCTTACACCTACATGGCTCCTGGTAGTATCAAACGCAGAGGCTGGAAACCTCCACTCCCAAGCCAGGGAGCACACTATTAACTTTCACACACACCAGGCATACGTTACCAATATTTTGCATTTTTCCTGGATATTGCTGTAGGTTACGCACATTCCCCTGGGGCAATCTGAAATCCTGTCTGACCCTCAGCTTGGGACTGGTTCCCAACCATGTGTGTGCTCTCTTAGGTACCCTAGATGGGAATCCCATTTCCTGAGCTCTCCTATTCAGTGCGCACCCAGAGACAAAGCCCTCAAAATCTGGGCTGGTGGGAGTGCCAGAACCTTCCTGGGGAACAGGACCCAATCTTTTGTCTGTCAAGCACACTGAGAATAAAGGAGGTGAAGGATGAGGCCAAAGTTTGCAATTAGAAAATGGGAGGAAGGAAAGGATCAGCTTTCCCATTCTATTGATTTCCCAAGGGCATCCCAAGCTGGACTAACTTTCTCTTCAATTTTTGGCTTTGCTATCCAATTCTGCTATTTTCAGTCTGCATTTTAGTCTCTGTGCTTCACAGAAATAGGAGGAAATAAGCCACAAGTACGGGAGCAGAAGGAATGGCATTCAAAAATTGTATGTTTCTCTGCCTCAAAGGCACTCCTCAGCATTTCTGCATGTGTATCTTCACGTAAACATTTTCTGTCCCTTGCCTCCCTCCTCCTCTCTCAGGCATTTATTTCTGTAGGGAAGGCTGATAGATTGCAAAGGAAGAGATAATTGGCTCAGGCACAAGTGAATGATGCATGAGGAAAGACACTCATCACTGCTGTATCCAATCAAAACACTTCTAAATGTTGCCTAATACATAGAATTGGTCATAAAAGAAACACGAGATCATGAACAACTCAAGAGCTTGATACAGTCACGAAGACTAAATATTTAACTGATTTGCTGCTTATGAAAGAGGTGAGCATGACCCCAGTCCCACTCCCCTGAGAAGGAATGCACTGGACTACACTGATGGCACCAATTGATAAGTGGCATGGAGATCTGCCAAGCTGCCACACATGGCTCAGAGCAACCCAGCTCCCACTCCAGCCTGGAAGCAAATGAGGGATCTACTACTGCAAGAAAAACATTTACAAGGCTTTAAAAGTTACTGAAGTACATTTCTGAGCACCACTCAGAAAGCCTTGATTTTTCTCTTCTTATTCTTAAAGCAAGAGCTACACCAAACAAAAATGTAACAAACCAAGTTTAAATTTTTGAAGCACCTTCCCTCATGTCCTGCAGTATTGTGTGCACTTAACTGAGGTGCATTTGCTTCAAAATGTGCTTCAGTTGTTCATTAAGGGCATAAGGGCCATCCCCTAAATGCAGCAATGAGCTTCACAGAAAAAATTGCAGTTTCACATGCATCAAAAGGAGTGTGACCAGCAGGTCGAGGGAGGTGATCCTGCCCTTGGAATATTGTGTGCAGTTCTGGTGTCCTCAACATAAAAAGGATATGGAACTGTTGGAACAAGTCCAGAGGAGGGCCACGAGGATGATGAGGGGACTGGAACACCTCCCCTATGAAGACAGGATGAGAAAGTTGGATCTGTTCAGCCTGGAGAAGAGAAGGCTGCGTGGAGACCTCATAGCAGCCTTCCAATATCTGAAAGGGGTTTATAAGAATGCTGGGGAGGAACTCTTTATGAGGGACTGTAGTGATAGGACAAGGGGTAACGGGTTCAAACTTAAACAAGGGAAGTTTAGATTGGATGTGAGGAAGAAATTCTTTACTGTAAGGGTGGTGAGGCACTGGAATGGGTTGCCCAGGGAAGCTGTGAATGCTCCATTACTGGTGGTGTTCAAGGCCAGGTTGGACAGTTCCTTGGGTGTCATGGTTTAGTGGGAGGTGTCCCTGCCTGAAGCAGTGGGATTGGAACTAGATGATCTTAAGATCCTTTCCAGCCCTAACTATTCTATGATTCTATGATTAAACTATACCCTTAGCTGTTGTAGCTGGAGAGTTTGAGTGAGAAAAACCTGTGTTGGTCACAGCTGGCCTTTGGCTTAAGCCTGCAGCCCTGCACTTAACCCTCTGCAGCTCTGCACACACAAGGGTCTCCATTCAGTGCCTGTGCAAGGCTGCTGAAGTCAGATAAATCAGCTAAGCCTCTCCTAAAAGGAGCTTAGCACCATATTTCAAGTTTGAAAACAAAAAAAATTTAGTGGGCTCCAGACACCACACACAACTGAGCTTCACCCTGTCTGGAAACAATACAAAATTCACATGCAAAGCATAAGGAAGACACAAAGAGCTCTGTCAACCCCTACGCACTGAGAGTTCCCCTCAGAGCCTATATAAGCACCATATGCACTGCTGTGATTGAGAATCCTTGGGGGCAACTATGGCTGGGTAAGAACCTTTAGGCACGAAGATAGTCCAAGAAAGAGTGAGAAAAGCGGTGTGTTAGACAAACGTCAGCACAGCCCTTGCAACAACCCACCACACAGCACCGTGCACGCTGTGAGGAGCTTCACTCAGCTGCTGAAGGCAAAGCATGGATAAAAGATGAATTGAGCCCTAAATAATAGCTCTTGGTGGAGAGCCATATCTCTGTGCCTTTAAGGGCTACACTCTTGAGTTTGTCAGATCCCCTGACAAAGGCCAGTGATGCCTAAAGATGCAGGAGGCGAGGAGGATTTGCTAACCTTCTTGAGAAAAAAAAAAAAAAAACAGGTATATATAAGCAGCACAGTTTACAAAGTACTCAAAACTGAGAGAGTACCTGAGATGTGCACTGAGCACCTGAATGTGCTTTGCACTTACCTGACAACAGAAGAGCCCAAAACCAAACAAATCTCCCCCGTGTCTCTGAAGTTGTCCCCTTCAGATCCGCATTTGCCCAGACACTGTGAGAGATCTGGAGATAACAACCTCTCCCTGCTGAAAGCATGCCCTGTGGTTAACATCCCATAACTTACAGACTGCCAAGTTAGAAGCAATGTTTTCTCACTACTGCAGAGACATTATTTCAGACCTCTTCATGGGTCTGACACCTTGTCTTGACACTTGTGTAGACACTTGCCTGTGTCTACACAACACAGGCTCCAAGACTGTGATCTAACTTCTGAATATATTAAGAGCAGAACTAGACTGGCATGGGCAAACAAGAGGGAAACCTCTCTGAAAATGCTTGGTTAAGGCCCTGCTGCTATTCAGAAGCAAATAAGTCACTGTTAATCGCTCAGACTTCATGAGTCTAGGGCTGCTCAGAGGCATGTCATCCACAGGGCAGGGTAGCCATGCTCCAGTTTGTTTGCTGACCACTCTTTGTCTTTCTAAATCAGTGGGAAAGGATGGTGTGCAAACTGGAGGCCTCAATGGCACAGGTATTTCTCAAGTGCTGTGAAAGTAACACATCCTTATCCTGCCTTTCCGGACAGATTTGCCATCTACTCCACCTGAATTTGCACACTTTGACAACAGCCTACATGGTCAGTGAAGTTGCAGCACATCTGCGGGTAACAGCTCTTCACTCCCCCAGGCCCTTTCACTGCACCCAGTGCTGTCAGAAGCACATGATTTACATTTTGCTAGGGGCCTTCTGTGTTTACACTTTCCAAGTGGCTTATGGCTTTATGGCAGGTTACTAGGAACGTCAAGTGTTGGACAGATTTAAGCGGCAAATGTTACCAGCAATGAAGAGCATTTCAAACTCAGTCCATGCCAATCAACACCTGCACTCTGAAGATGATACAGCTGCATTTGATGTGGGTCTCATGTGAAGTACTCAACTGCCAACTTTATAAACTCAGAATTGTGGAACTCTTAAACTTCTACAAAGTTTGCTTTTTAACTCGGACTGAGATCAACAAGGTAAAGCTTTTGAATAGTGCGTCAGCAGTTTTATTGCTAAAAATATCTCCAAAGATGCATCATTTTCTCAGCCATGGAGTTCTCAGATGACTTTGATGAAACCCACTAAGTTATTCAGCATGAGCCAAACACAAAAGAAAAAAGGAAAAAAGCCGAAAACTCCTACAAACAGTAAGGTTTTCCAGCACACAGCCCTGGTCTTTTTAAATCTTCTGCTGTGACCAGAGAATGAAAATCCATAATGTCAAGATGTTTTTTACTCAAACTGTCTAGAGACTGTACTGGCAGAATTCCCTGAATTTGAGGATTCTTTTGTTTCAAGATCATACTGAGAAAACTCAAGGCTTAGAGTAGACCTACAAATGAGGAGGATACCGCCATACTAAACTGAGAGCCCAGAGACTTTGCAGTGACTTTTCCATAAATGTGAGTCACAATGAGCAAAACCCTGGCAGTGCTTGCTTTGAAGTATTGTTTTACTAAAACAAAAATATCAAAACCTATGTGCGTCTTTCTCTGATGAATTATTCCACTCCTCCAGAAAAAGGAAGAAAAAGAAGAAAAAAGCTAAGAAGAACAGAGGCGTTGCTCGCAATGTACAAGAATAAATGTAATAACCTTAGGAATTCCTATGGAAATAAATTTTAAAGTAGTTTTCAGCACAGGAAGTGTGGTCTCGGTTCACATGAAACGAATGTGCATAAAACGGATACCAAAGATGCCTGTGCAGCTGCAGTGCAGTGAGCTGCAGCCATCCGCCATGCAGCTGCTGGCCAGAAGAACTGCCCATTTATTTAATTGTGTGCAGGGTATTTCAATTGCTATGTGCAACTCTAATTGTAATTTCTGCAGCTATGATCACATCTTGTATACGTACTTCTGTAAGTGGACATTCATTGCTCTGATCTGCTCTCTCTGAACATAGTGTACCTGCAAGATGGGAACCATCATCTCAAAACTCAAACGTGCATGGTTCATCTTGTGCACTACCAGAGGGAAAACAATTCTGAAGTGATATTAAATCCCCTGAAGTTAAACAACTTTCATTTTCAGCAGTTTATAAACAAGACAGAGATGTTTATATTTTACTGTGCTAATATGGATGGCTTGAATGTTCTCCTCAACTAGAATGTCCCAAGTAGTTATTTCTAATGATCATCACTTTAAAGTGCTGTATTATACACCACCCTCAGTACAAATGGGTTTTATATAGAGATTGATACTTTCTCCACTACTATGACCATGTTTAATTCAAATGTAGTTGGAATACAGCAGGAAAATGTACTGCTTCAAAATTCAACTCCTACTGCAGAAGAACAAGGTAAGAAATTCAGCTTATCTCTCGATTAAAGCAGATCAGACAGAGCAGCCGGTATATGAACATTAATATGTATGAACCACAGTAAATGAAAGCAGTGCCCTGTTTACAAGGCAATGCTGGATGGAAGTATTTTTGAAATTGTGTAAGCAAACCCCCTGTGGCTAGCTGGTGGTGGGAATATACTTGGTGCTGCTTCTGCCACCTGTGCTGCTCTGGATCAGCTACCCTCATGAGGAGTGAAATTGGCTATGGGCTAAAATCATGCCTATCCCATCTACTGCCTGCCTTTTCCTCCTACATACCCTGCACAGACAGCATTCTTTTCATATTCATCAGGTTGTGAGTTCCCAAGGGCAGAGGGCTTCTGCCTATCAGGGTTCTACAGTGCTTAGCACCATCATGTGCCTGCCACCTCCAACCTATACCTTAATTTACAGATTAAAAATTTAACTTATGCATACCTGAAATTTAACCTTCGGTGGCTTCAGGAACAATATTTTTTCCAGTTTTTAAGAATTTCTTGGTGATGAGTACAGCACATACACACACAAAGCAAAGTCTTGGGATGATGCAGCAGGAGCTAAGATGGAGAGGAGCCCCCATGTCTTGCCAGAAGCTGGCCTGACCTCTGAAACAGTGGACTGAAAACACAGAAAGACGCCAAATGATGTTTTGTGAAAATACACAAGTCCTCAGGAGATGGATAAACTTTTATAATAGATTCAGAAACACAGTTTCCCTGGAGAAATGGTGAAAAGGGTCCTCATTTTGAAGAAGGGGCATAAAAGACAACTTCTTGGAGGTACATTTCAGCCAAATAAATGAGAGCAAGCTAAATGCAGTTTCAGAGATGGCTGCTGCACTCCAGCCCATTAGGTTGGCTGTGGAAATGCAGTGCAGTCGCCCTTTCATCTTCTCAGAGCTGATGTTTACAATGAATAAAATACGTAATTAGGCAAGCAGTTGGCAAAAGCCATGATTTATCATATTAAGCAATTAAGAAGCACTGGACTGGTTTGGCTGCAGCTTCGAAAAATCTGTATAATGAAACAGTACCACTTGAGATTAAAAATTTACTTTCTTCAGGTCTAATTTCAGCCATCACTTATTGAGAGACAAAATTTCTTGGACTGATCCTGCCTGGAACTTAGGCCATGCAGATGCAGACCACTGCTGCCTGTCTCTGGAAGTTCTGTGGCTGAGTCAGGGATGTGCCAGCCTGAAGCAAGTGCCTGAGCACTGGCAAGAGCCATGAGCAGGGGCGAAGCAGCTTGGTCCTGTGCTGAGTTTGGAGAGCTGTGCCACCAGCCACAGCTCCATGATGTTCAGGGTCCCAGGGAGGTTTGTGTGTGCCCACTGAGTCCCTGGTATGGGGGATGTCCTTTACCAGGATCTCTGCCTGTGTGCTTCCTCACCATGCTCCTCAGCACACATGGTGCTGGGGCGGGTACTTGTGTGGCTTTGGGGCACTGCAGGAAATAGAGGAGGGGAGACCTATGAGCTCTGCTGGCTCAGTGGATCTGGTGTGATGGATTAGCTCTGGCGCAGCAGCAGCTACCCTAAACCTGCACAGCCGTCCTCTGTCTCTGCATGAGCCATCATATTTTATCTACAGAGGCAAGACTGATCCCATCTTAAACTGGGCCTGATGCCATCTTCTCCTAGTTTAGGAAAAGAGGACACCTTAGTGAAGCACCCAAGCCATCATAGTAATGCATTTGATCTTTACTTTTTATCTTCTTTCCTTTAGTAACACCAGCATTTAACTCTAATGGAGTCATTTTACCTCTCATCATGATCCTTTTTGATTTCAGAGCAGAGAGAAAAGAATCAAAGTGAAACCACAAAACTGCATGCTCATCATACACGCATAGAATCATAGAATACTTGGGGTTGGAAAGGATCTTAAGATCATTAAGTTCTAACCCCCCTGCCATGGGCAGGATCCACCAATTTCTCTTTTAAAAGATACCACCTTTGATGTCTTCTCTAGTTATAAAGATCGTACATTAAATGAAACTTTCTTCTCATTTATGCTGTTTAATTCCAGCCAGTTTAGATAATGGAAGTATTTCAGCTTTGCTTTCTGGCTCCCCACACTAACACAATAGTGCTTTGTTTGCAATATTACAAGTAAACGTTCAGATAAACTGTTCATGCCTGGAATTGTTAAATGTTTGAGAAGCCTTCTGTACCCATAGAGCTTGAAAACCTTTATAAAGGTATGGTATTGTAATCAATGACTAGCTGCTAGAGGCAGGGGTTTTTGAAAGTTAGTGTTTTTATCAAGGGTCTGACTTCACTGAAATGTGTGTTGAATTACAGGAACTGTATCATCATTCTGGTAAAGGGGTATCACAGGAGCATTTCATATTAGGTGCAGCTCCACAATCACTCATCACCTTCCTGGTCATTACCCCTCAGATGAAACGCCGAGGAGATGGAGGATCTCCTCTGTTATGCCTGCAGCAGGTACACACTGTCAATACTGCTATTATCCCTACCTAGAGAGCCAGAAAGGATATTTTTGTGCTGTCAGTAATCTTCACATCAAAACATGCTCAGTGCAGAATGAGAGTTAATGAGCTGCCTCCTTTGTGCAATTGTATCAGAGATCAACAGACCTGGGTGTATGAAAGGCCTTTATGTAACTAAAGGCAGCAATGGAAAAATTCATTCAGGTTATGTGAAGTACCATGGAACGAATTATTTTTCAAGCAACATTTCTGCCATACAGGTTTTTCTTTTCCAGCCTTATCAGAGTTCTGAAACAACACAATGGTGCTTAGCCAATGTAAAATCTCCATTTTTATTTCCATTTTTACTTTTTTCCCCCTTAAAAAAGACTAAGATGAAAGATACTCGAGAAAAACACACCCAGCAGCTATCATATTTACCTTCAGACTCCTCAAAACTCATCTTGCCGCAATGCTTCCAACACATGCCATGCCTAGTCACTGATACCCTCAAAGTAAATTTGCTATTTGTCCTTCTTATTTTTTCCCTGTTATTAGCACTATTTTCATGTTAGAGAGAGCTGTGCTGCACAATGTGCCATGTGTCTGATCAACAGGCTGGTTTTGAGGGCCATTGTATAGGAAGATGCAGGGTGGGTTAAAGGCCCTTGGACTGACTAACCCATGTCTTAACATTACATCTTTCACTATTTTGCTTCTCTATTCAGCTGGGTATGCTTCACACATATTCTTTTCCCTGGGTGCTCAAGGACACGGAGAAGAGGACAGATGGTTAGGGAATGCTTCAGAGGTTGCTGTTCACTAAATGATGCTAGGTGCTCAGCACTACTCATGGGAGCAAACACACCCCAAGGTTGTGTTCATGCTCTCCCTACACCTACCAAGCTATGGGGTGATGGTAGAGAAAGACATGAAAAGCAGAAACATGTCCCGCTGCAGCCTCAAACTTTGATACAGTTTTGATGCAGCAAATGTTAAAAAGTGCATTTTGAAATAAAAATTAAACAATGATCCTTCAATATTTGTACAGCTCTGAAACAGCTCAAAAGCTCTTCTCAAAACAAAGCTATAGCTGTGCTGACAAAAATGCTGATTTATAGCCTAAAAAGTGACGTCAAGTTTGAAGCACCCAGACCTCTATGTATGCACTTATTCCAGGAAATAGGAGCCAAGGCTTAACCTGAGAAGAAACAGCCACTGTTGTTGTACTTGTTGGTCATACAAGATTCAAAAATCATCTCTTCTTTGGAAGGATGTGCCTTACAGATTGTCTCCTCCTTACAGCTGCTCTGGAAGCTGTTTGACAAACACCATTTTCTTGTAACTATGAGAAACCCTTTCCTCCATGCGTCTCATCACAATGGGCAAATTTCTGCCTAGATATTCAAGACTAAATAAAAGCTCCAGGCTGGTGCCACAGGAAGGATGCACAGTTTATAGCATGGAGACTTCAGACATCCTGACACCTTGCTTGCACCTAGTCCATATAGCTATATATATATACATATACAAATGAAGGAGTATGACTGCCATCCTTCCAGCCGTGTAACTCTTCAGGCAAATTGGCAGCATGCAACTGAACAAAAGATGAGGTTATCATCTGCAAACCTGTGTTTAAGCACTCACCAGAAGAGCTCTTATCTTTTGGAGACATCCAGGCAAATGCCTGTTCTTGCAAGTAAAAGTTATTTTCATTGTGACTGTCCCCAAAAACTCAAACCTGGAAAACCCCTCAACTTCTTTACAACACATCTCTCCAAGGCCCAAACAGATCTTTCACAAACAGCTGAGTGACTCTACAGATTTATGCAAGGTAAACTGCGGATCTGAATCAACTCTTCTTTCTCTAAGCTAGCTCCTATAAGGACTAAATTACCTTTCATTGCACACACAGCTGATGTTTCTACTCCTCTGTGCTACTAAGTCTATACTCACTGGAATTTATCATGGCCCTGAAATTACAAAACCCTGCATGGATCCCCTACCAAAGCCCCCTCTGGCTTGGCCTTCACAATATCTCCCCACTCTGTACACCACTTTGATAGCTTTTTTTTTCTTCTCTGTATACCCCTTGCTCCTAGCTTGGTCCTTCCTAAGGGATTGCAATCCCTTTCCGTTGAAGCCAAACAGGTTTTCTGCCCTGACCAACCTGAATGTCACTGTTTCCTTCCTTTCCATCCGTTGCACACTGGGGATGTATTTTAGGGAACTTCTCTGGGAAAACACTCACCTGAATCTGTGCATGAGCCCTATACTTGTGAGAGTCCCTTCTCATCCTAATGCATCACTGTCGTGAAGAGTTAATTATGATCACTGTGTGGAAACCTCACAGCACTCTCTCTCTAGCAGAATAATGGTGTGTGTGTCCCTTACTTCAGTTCCCTGCCATGCTCCTTGTCTGTTTGCAGCTTTTTGGCTCTCTTTCATGTATGTTAGTGATTAGCTCTGCTGTTAACACCCAAGCTTATGATTTTGCTGAGGTCTCATGTGATGAACAGGATGTACTAGTAACAGTATTTGTTAAACAAGTCTTCTAAGCAATTTGCTTAAAAACAGAAAATCAGATGTGTAATGAAGTAGTTAATTAACATATTAAACATACTGTTACCTCTGTCTGGCCTGAGGATTAGCCAGTACGTGGGGTCTTGCCAGGTTACTTCAACCACAATACAACTGATGTTAAGAGTCAAGCTTACTTCCTTGGTGCAGGGATGTTTATTTATCATACATAACATACACAGTCTTGTTTCCCTGAACACAGAGAGCAAACAAACAGGAGCAGGTTCCTTGCTCAGCCACCCAGCCTGCCTTTCCAGGGAGCACCCTGCCCAGAAGTTCTTGGCTTACTCCCAGTTGCTGCTCACTCCCGCATCTCTTACTACAGCCTTTCAGTGACTCCATAACAAACACATTCCTCTGGAAAGTTGGAGTTATTTTTAACACACAGCTGTAATCAATGCATAGTCCAACCCCGCGTTCACTAAGCCTCTGGGGAACCCTCCACCCACCAGCCTGGCTTCTGCTCCAGCCTCATAGGCACAGCCAGGTGCTGAGCTGTAATTACACAGAGGTACCTTAATTGTGACTGCCAATTAGTGAATATGAATGCCAAGCTATCCTTCACCTGGGCTTCCAGCAGAGCAGGGGATGAAGGGTGTGCATTATGGTTATGATGTGCACCTTGCTTTAAAGATACCAGCTGTGACTCCTTCAAATCAAGGGACGTGTCCTTCTGCAAGGGGTGTATAATGACAGCTCAGGCTTTCTCAGCTGATCTCCTCCCAGACTATGTTATACAGGGGCTTCTCTCTGTCCCTCTCCTGGCATACTTAAACTCGCCTTAGTCCTTTGCCCTATGCTTGCTCATTTGCACCACTCTGCAGACCCACTGCATCAGCCTCCATTGCTGAGAAATATGGACAACTTGGGTCACAACTGTGACCACATGAGCCCTTATATGATGTCATTGCAAGTCACACTTAGAAAATGCAGTAATGGGAGTCCCCTTTACTTTGCTGTTTTCACTGTTTAACAATCAGAACTTTGAAACAAATTTGTAATCAGGAGTCCTGAAGGTCCATGAGAAGGCAGAATGTTCAAAAAGTTAAGGAAGACTTTGTTGCCATGACAAATCAGTAAGGAAGCGCTAAGGGACTGCTGTAGTCCTGCTTGGGAAAACTGAAGGTCTCTCTTGCAGCAGAGTGGAAGGTGTGGAGGGGCTGAATCATCTCTTCAGCAGCATCCTGGAGGAAAGCATTAAAGGCACTGACTTTTCCACTCGCTGCAACTTTAATATCTGAATGTAAACATTTATGGAAAGGAATCATCAGGAAAGGAGTTCTGGTCATTCAGGGGCAGGACAGGACTACAAAGGAGAATTCAGGCCAGAACAAGCAACACCAAAGCTGCGGAAGGTGCTCACCCATAGTCCACATTCAACAGAGGCTCGAAGAGTGGGCACTGTCCCTGCTACAAGGCATATGCCAGCTTCATCCCCAGATGGCATTTCTCCCCTCTCTCCCGCAGCCCCTGCTTTGTGGCCCTGTGCACAGCCCAGTCCAGATGCAACCTGAGCACACTTGTGGGTGCTCACAGGGCCACAGAAACCAGGTGAGGAGCAAAACTGCCATCCCCAAGCTGAGCAGCATTTATAAGCAGTTTGTGGCTGTCTAGTTCCAGTATGGGCACAACCGAGGGCTCAGCTACAGCTAAATAAAAAACCCAGGTGAATTCTATACCTTTAAACCCCAGGAAGGCTGAAATTACACCGTTTCCCTGCCAGCCTCCCACAGGTAGCTACTGCTCCCCTCCAGGCAGCCCTGCTGGTCCTACATCCCTGATGGGAGCTTGTGGAGAGGCTGCCAGAGGAAAGGCAGCTTGTACCCACTCCTGGAGATACTCTACCTCCTTTTCCAAGCAGAAATCCCATCAGCAGGCAGATGATCATCTGCTCACTGGGTTACTCATCAAGTAAGTGTTTCCAGCCCCAAATCACCCACATGGTGCTTTTAGAGAGTGGGAGGAGGCCAGTGGGCCCCCCGCTGCTTTGCCATAGGGCAGGCTGCACAGCACCCAGCTCTCCTCAGCACTCAGGCAGGTTATTAATGCATTTTATTGGCCTTTAAATTTTGTTATGGAGCAGAAAATGGTTTTCAGGAAAAAGCACACACACCCTGTGCTTTCTCACAGGTTAAAGCTGATGAGCCACGCTGGGTCAGCCAAGATAGAACAATACAGTGAAAATAAGACAAAGCGTTTCAAAGTGCAAGTGGTCGGACAGACGAAGAAGTGTTTTCCCACATAACAGAAGAAAAACAATTAAATAAAATGCTTCTTTTCAGAGCTATAGAAGGAAATGAATGTCTAAAGAGTGGAGTGATGGTAAGAAAGTGGCAATGGTAAAATACAAACCCACAAACAACCGCTTCGCAACAGAGCATCTAGCTCTAGGACAGGGACATGTCACCTACAAAGTCAACAGTCACACAACTGATCTCTTCTCCACAGTAAAGACCATTACATGGCAGCTGCCCAAAAGAGCCAAACTCCTTCTTTTAATACTAAATAGGTATGCTTGTAGCCAATGGGAGTTTCTCTAGCAAGCAGCACCCATACACACATGAACAATTGTTGTTTGCAGTAGCATGCAGCTTCATGAAGGATTTTGTAAGCAAAACTGTGCAAAAGAAAAACCAGAGGAAAGAAAAAGTGAAAAGATCCCAGCACAAGAGTCCCTGGACTATGCAACTTCATGACAAGTACAAGAGAAGGGTCAAATTATACAGATGAGTGATTCAAAGTCAGAAATGCCCCTAAAGGCAGGTTGCAGGAGCAATGTGATGATCTTTTTGGGTCTCAGACAGGAACTGAAATAGCATCAGAGATAAGGCAGGCTGTGTAATGTCCAGAACTGGAATAACCCAAGTTTTCCACCCAAAGTTGCCCAAGCCCCAGAGGAAGCCTTTTCCACTGCGGTGTGCTGTGGTGTTTCACAGTCCTCTCTCTGGTTTTGCACAGATGGAAACTGGAGTACAGCCAGGAGAGATGCAGCAGCAGGAGATAACATCTCCATCTCCACCAACTGGAATCACTGCTCTTACCAATGTTCAATTTCTTCTAATACAAAATGAAGAGGAAATTCTTTCTAATTCAAGATCCATTAATGAATAATGATTGTAGACAGAACAGAGGACTGAAATCAGCCCCTAAAATTTCAAACATTCAAACAATCCTTTTTTGGGCAGCCACCAGGCAAAAATCAGTCTGCTACAAAGCAGCCCCATGTACCTTGAGACCCAAATTGCCAGAACATGCAGGAGGGAAGGGAGAGATGCTTCTGAAATGGTCACAGACATTGGGTGCTGAGAGCCTGCACTGACACTACTGTCTCCAGCCAAACTTAGCCGAGAGCACCAGGCTTGGAACAGCAGCTCACATCCAGCACAGTGTCTTACAGCTTGAGAGAAGGGGATCAAAAGGCTGCTTTTGAAAAGATGGAATCAGTGCATTATAAATATAGGGGGGTTGCAGCAGCACAAGGTTTCTTGGTGCTGGTGCTACATCTCACCAGTCTTGGGCTGGTGCTTTGGAAACACACAGCAAGCAGAAGCTGCCGCTCTTCATGAGGAACATCTCATGCTTACAGACCAACCACAAGGAAACACAATCCCAGACAGACTCTCTGCAGGGAATATTGTTAAGAATATTAACTTTAATATTGATTCTTTTATTGTGTGGCATTCTTAGAGATATGACAGGAGATGTCTCCTCCTGGCCCATCAAATTAAAGAGGTTACTATCAGGTGGTTCAGCCACCAAATCCATGTAAGCTCGAATGCTTCTTATGCATAGTATACTTCTAAATATTCAGTGTTCGGGTTCTCACCGACATTTACACCACTAATAGGAAAACACAAAGAGTTATTTCTCCATAGCTCCTGTGTCCTCTTCTGCCAGAGCAGACAAACAAGCCCTGTTCTTCCAGCCACACAAGTGATCAGCATCAGGTAGATGGGGATAAGGATGCTACACTGAACGGCAGTGGTGCAAGCACCGGGAGTGCAGCATGGGGTTGGAAGTGGCTTTTTCAGCCCAGCTGCCTGCAGCACTGCCCTTAGACACAGCTTCAGGCACAGGCAGGGTGGCAGCACCAACTCTTTACATCTGCTTCAGTGCCAATGAGGATGCCCTCAAGGGTGGGTCACAATCACCTGCTAGGCAAGGCCTGTGTGTGAACAGCCTTGGAGAGCCAGCAGGCCACCCCTACAGCTCCAGAACATAACAGTGCCTTTTTTTTTTCATTAACACTCCCCTCTCCTCTGAATATTGATCACTGCATGGATCCCCCTAGATCTCCACTGCTCACTGCTAATGTTTAGAAAATAAGTAAATCCAAAAGGCCATTTATCCTCTTCCTTTTCAATTTTAAGGGCCCTTCCTCTTTCTGTTCTCCAGCAGCTTTCTTTTTTTAGGTGTATTGACTCATTTTATAGTTCTGCAGTTGTTTCAGTACAGATGCTCTGCCTCCTACCGCTGTGAGCCCATCACACTGCTCTGACCACAGCCACCACAAGGAAATAAACCTCGGCAACATCTCAGTGGAGGAGCATTTGGAAGCTTTTAAAGAGCAGCAGTGCCTGCGGCAAAGCAGCCTTTCCTGCTGCCACTGACAGATGAAGGTGGAATAAGCTTTCTTAGTCTCTTTTTAAAGAGCAGATGCAACTGCAGCAGTGATCCACAGACCAAATCCAAATGTCTCTACCCAGTTTCTACTGCAGCTCCCATAAGACAAATTCCTCCAGAAGGAAGATCTCAGTTCAGTTCACCCCCCATCATCCTCATGCTGGTGCCCTACCAAGACCTGTTTGCTGCCTTTCTTAACATCTGACTCATTTCCTATACTGATCTGGTCACTCCTTTATGCCATCTTATCACAGCAACAGCCCTGGACAGCTCATTTCCCAAAGCAGCTTTATGGCAGTTGTGGGGATGGCACTTCATTCCTGCCAACTTCCCTCCCTCGAGATATCAGCTTTTACCCAGTCTGAAAAGCTTCTCACTTTTTGTTGTGTGGGAGCCTTGCAAACAAAGACCAGAAAAGGAACTGTGCCAGCATGGCCCAGGCAGGGCCAAATACAAAGAAAAGTGACTTTTTCCTTCTTTTCAGCCAGAGTTACTGTTGACAGCAATAGAAGACATTTCAGGCAGAAATGGGTTTTGTTAAAAGTTAAACATCTCTCTGTGTGTCCTTTCATACATACTAATGGCTCATTCTCCTTGCAACTGTACTATGCTCTTGATATTTACTGCATCTGCAGGCTAATTCTCTGCTGGGTGAGTAAAATGTCTTTGTTGGCTGTGACTCTACGAGCTATTTCCTGGGATATCTTTTTGTATTTTAACAAAAGGTGAACAGAGGCTTTTTTACAGATATATAGTATACATATATTATTATTATATAGAGAATCATTATGCAGTATATATATATAAATACAAGATTTGATTTATGATTCTCTTTCTTACTACTCCCCTTTGTAAAACAAGAGTGTAACAGTCCCCTTGGGCTCATTGCTACCCGTCACTTATTTGCATCCTTTTCACAAAGGGCTCGATAGACTTGAGCACAGCCAGGTAGCTGCAGCATGTGCCCAGGTGAATGCCCTCAGCCTTCCTCCGCTTACGTTTCTGCAAACTTGCTGGTTGCCTTTTGGATTGATGCTGCAAGAAAGGAAAGGCTGCCCTGAGCTATGCAGAAGGATAGCCAGAGATTTCTCCTCTCCAACAGCCTTCTCCCCAGCAGCACCTATAATTTAGACTTTAGAAATGGACATAAGTATTCCACATTTATTCCCTAAATAGGGCAAGCAGGGATTGCCCGTCCTTTCTTCAACTAGCAGTAAGCCACTTTAGTACATTTAATGACAGCTAAAAATAGACTGCCCATGCCTTGGCTTCCTCTACTGAGTCACCAGCAGCTTTCTGACCAATCTACAGTTGTACAGCAGATGGTTGGGCTCCAGTTCAGAAGGTGTAGGGAGTTTAACTCCATCATCATGCTCACAGACCTCATCCATCGCCTTACAAGGATGAGCTCCTTGGAAGATGATGGGCAATAGTCTTACTAATGGGGACACTGGGAATCAGGGGGGCACCAACATAGGCTTTGCATTACCTATAGGGTAGGTTAAAGCAACTCTGCTGTCCTTCAGGGTCTCTTCACTGAAGCAGAGCCTAAAGTGGAAGAAAGTTTGCACAGTCCATAGGAAGGGTGGAAAATCCCTAGCAGCAAAGGCGCATTCCGGGCTCAGTTCAGGGACTCCCACTGGAGTGCAGCCAGCATTTGCACAAAGCAGCTATAAGCAAACACAGCCAGTGCTCTCTAAGGAGCTGAGCAAACAGAGGGACCTCCAGTACTGCACAGGACTTTGTCCCAGTGCTGCTGAGAAGAGAAGGAGGGCAAGAAATGTGGCTATAACTCCCCACCTGAGTGGCTGGATCTCCCACAGCCAGCAGCCATATCAATGGGAATAGTGCCTCCAGGGATGGGCGCTGTGGAAATAACATGCCTCAGCCAAATCTCTAATCCAGCACCCCTCAGCTGCCCCCAGCTAGGGTGACTTGGTGATGTGGCTGGGTATGGTAAAACAAAGCATGGATGCAGCTCAGCAACCCAGCAGTAGCTCCTGCTGCATCACACAGCCCCATGCCAGCACCAGGGATGCCCGCAGCATGGGTAAACCCAGGGGTGGCCCAAAGCAGCACTATGCTTTCTTTCTAACAGCTGGTGAAACCAAAATGATATCTTCTCCTTGTTGAGTGATGTGCCATGGGCTGCCTTCCCAGCCGCTCTTCTGGAAGGCAAAGGCTGGAATCAGTCCCCCAGGCCAAGGGGTCGTGAGTCAGCAGCAGGTTGCCCTGGTGCCGTGTTCACATAACATGTCCCGCAACCCCCTTTTAAATGAATTAGTTTTTTCTGATGAGACAGCAGATTTTGCTGGCTGGAACGGGAGACAGGACTTCTGGCTTCTTTTTCAGGATCACCCAAAATGAGTCATTTTCCCAGCTTTCTCTCAGCTTGAGAATGATTATTTATGATTTGTTTATTTAAAGTCTGTTCATAGTGATTTTTTATTATTGTTATAAAAGAATAAGAACAGTTTCACTGAAAAAAAAAAAAACCACTTTAAATATTTGTCATGGTTTAAGCCCAGCTGTAACTCAGAAAACCACGCAGCCTTTCTCTCACTCCTCCCCCGCCCCCCC
>JASSUY010034139.1:0-22535 GCA_032466535.1 Forpus xanthops
GGAGGTGGGGGTATTAACGGGAGGTGAGGGTATTAACGGGAGGTGGGGGCATTAACGGGAGGTGAGGGTATTAATGGGAGGTGGGGGCATTAATGGGAGGTGGAGGCATTAACGGGAGGTGGGGGCATTAACGGGAGGTGGGGGTGTAAAGGGAGGGGGGGCTCAGGACCCGCACCACCGCGCACTCACACGCTACAAAACCCGGGAGCTGTTCCACTGTCGCTCCCATCCGCCCTTGGATCGCATCTCCTGCACAGCGCCGGTCTGTGGGGAGGGGAAAGGGGGGAAGAGATGGGGGGAAGAGATGGGGGGTGAAGAGACCATGGGCCCCAGCACCCCAACACTCTGCACCCAACCATGGGCCCCAGCACCCCAACATCCTGTACCCAACCATAGGCCCCAGCACCCCAACATCCTGTACCCAACCATAGGCCCCAGCACCCCAACACCCTGCACCCAACCATGGGCACCAGCACCCCAACACTCTGCACCCAACCATGGACACCAGCACCCCAACATCCTGTACCCAACCATAGGCCCTAGCACCCCAACACCACCACCCTGCACCCAAATGTGGGCCCCAACACCCCACTACCACCACCCTACACCAACCATGGGCCCCACCACCACCCCTGCACCCAAACGTGTGCCCCATCACAGCAGCCGTGCCCGCAGGTACCATGGGCAGCCCTTCACCCGCAGCCATGTCTCCAGAGCCGATGTGTGTCAGGTGGACGAAGTTCATGGGCTCCCCAATCATGGAGCGCTCGATCCGTCTCCTCCTCTTCTTCTGCAAGCGGATGAAGGCCGTGAGCCCCCCCCGGCCCTGTGCTCACCACAGCCCCCCCGGCAGCCCCCAGGCACTCACTGGCTGTGGCTTCTCCAGGACGCAGCAGCCCAGCTTGTGCCAGAAGTCACTCATGGTGGCAGCTGCCGGGGGCTGCAGCGGTGCAGGGACCTCTGCCCACGGTCACTCCATGGACCCGGTGCGGGCGGCTCAGCGCGGATGGGAGCAGGATGAGGGTGGGAAGGGAGCGGTGATGGCGATGGAGCTGTCATGGAAACATAGAGGCATGGAACAGTCAGGGCTGGAAAGGACCTTGAGACCATCCACTTCCAACCGTGCCATGGGCAGGGACACCCACACTAAACCATGGCCCCCAAGGCTCTGTCCAACCCGGCCTTCAACACCGCCAGAGATGGAGCATTCACAGCTTCCCTGGGCAACACATTGCAGTGCCTCAGCACCATCACAGTGAAGAACTCCTTCCTCATATCCAATCTGAACCTCCTCTGTTGCAGTTCGAACCCGTTACCCCTTGTCCTATCACTGCAGTCCCTCATGAAGAGTCCCTCCCCACATCCCTATAGCCCCCTTCAGACACTGGAAGCTGCTATGAGGTCTCCACGCAGCCTTCTCTTCTCCAGGCTGAACAGCCCCAACTCTCTCATCCTATCTCCATACAGGAGGTTCTCCAGTCCCTGATCATCCTCATGGCCTCCTCCAGACTCATTCCAACAGTTCCATGTCCTTTTGATGTTGAGGACCCCAGAACAGCACCCAATGCTCCAAGTGAGGTCTCAGAGCAGAGCAGAGGGGAAACCACCCAGAGCCTCTTCCATCCAAACCTCATAGGTTCACCCCATACCCTGAGCCAGGGCCGCATCCAGAGCTTCGCTGGCAGGAAATGAGCCTGGGGCTGAACACAGGGGGCTGCTGCAGCCCAGAGTGCCTCTCAGGTGCCCCTACTTAGGCCTCTTATAACCCCCCACTGTCCAGAGCTTGCACAGCCCCTCCAGGACCATGCGCATGGCTCTCCTCTGTGGGTGTAGCAGAGGCATTGCCCACCCCTGAGCTCCTCACCCAGCGCAGTGCAGTTGGGACGGGGCCCATTCAGCCTCACCTGATGTCTCCAGCCGCGATGAACACGGGCTCCCGGCTCTCCTGGCTGGTGATGCTGTCCACAGAGAACTGGGAGATGTTGTCACAGCTGTTGGTGTGGATCTCCGGCAGCTGGGAAGGGACAAGAGGTGGGATGTGGGGTTACTGACGATTCCCATCCCTCCACGCTGCTGCGCTCCCCAGCACCAGCAAGGGACAAACCCTCCCTGGTCCCTCGCCATCCTCACCTCCACCTGCAGCTCCACAATATCATCCACAGACCAGGCCTCATCGTCGTTGTCGTAGTTGGGGACGGTGCTGAAGCTGCCGGTCCTCTGCTCGTGTGTGATGCCACACTCCGGGAGGTTCTCGGCCGAGCGCGTGCTCCGGATGCGGTTCTCAGGGATGCGGGCGGGCACATTCGCTGTGTCGAAATTGTCACATTCAAGTACTTCAACATAGATTAAATATGGAGCCTGAGGGAAGGAAACACAAGGGCATGGTGACCACAAGTGCCAGGCAGGCACTGGAGGCAGCAGAACACTGTGCAGCCTCAGGGGCAAAGCTTTGCAGTACATATACAACAGCATCCAGGGCCGCTCTTCCAGAGGGGTTCTTCTCCTCCATCCCAGCTCCCTGCCCCATGGCTCTCAGGCCTGGAAGCGACAGCACAACCCCGAGCACACGAAGGCAAACAGAGGCAGTGCCAAGGTTAAAACTCAAGGCAAAAAGCTCTCGTACCTTGTCCTTGGAGTTGAGGACGACGGCTTGCGTGTGGGGCACCCGCACCACGTGGTGGTCGAAGCCGGCCGTGGGGAGCCAGGCACGGGCTGGCAGCTTGTGGTTGAGCAGTGACAGCTCCGAGATGAGCCGCTGTGTCTTCTGCTCTTTGGTGGGCAGCGTGGCCAATCGCTTGCCGATGGCGATCAGGGATTTGATGAACTCCCTCTCGGGGGCGAGGCGGACGGGCTAAGGAAGGTTTTGGAAGGGGAGAACGTTATAAAGGCAGCAGGGGGGCAGGAGGATCTAAAAGCACCGGGATCAACTCCTGACAGAGGCTCTTCCCACCTCACCCTCCTCCCGGATGATGCGCATCATTCGGAAGCACAGCACCCCAGGAGCAAAGCACTGCGGTGCTGTCCGGAATGCTCCCTGTGACTGGATCCGACCTCATCCCCACCGCAGGCAGCAGAGCCAGGGCTGCAGCCAGCAGAGGGAGCGAATCCTCACCCCACGCTGCCTTCAGTTGGAGCCTCATCCCAAAGCCTCCAACATGGCTCAATCCAACCATTTTGCAAAGGAGCCTCCCCGCACCCGAGCCCACCTCTGCCTTGGTGAAGCCTTCAAATGAGACCCACAAACCACTGCAGCTGATTTTGCCCTTTAAGATGCAGAATTAAACTTGCAAAGTGCTCCCCGTACAATCATGCCAGGGACGCGCATGCAGAAAGCCACAGTGTGAGAAAAGGAAGCAAAGGAAAACGGCGCTGAGCCAGGAACGGCTGCACAGCAAAACAAAGGGATGGTGAAAAGAGAAGGAGCAGTCTGGTGGTTCCCTTTGGGAAAGGGCAGGGAAAGCGTTTGTATCTGTAGTCCACATCAAAATCGTTGCCCTCCCCTGTGCTCTGCTCTCCTCAGGCCCTGGCACAGGAGGGAGCATTCACACAGCGGCTGAGCCACTGAGATGGTTTGCACCTATGAGGCAGAGGAGTATCTCAAACCCTGCCCCAGCTGAGGCTCCATCCCATGATGGGGTGGAACAGTGCCTTGGTCCTGGCACCTCTGCCTCGGCTGCCACCCAACCGATGCTCCAAGACCTCCAGAACTGCTTCCCTTCACTGCATTTAATCCAAGCTCTGGAGAAGCAGAGCGAGACGCAGGAGATGCTCTACTCCTTCCAATGCTCCGTCCCACTGAACCCTGCTCCTGTGAGAGCCTTCTGCTCTGGGCTCGATGCAGTCTCCAGGCTTGGCATGCAGCTGATCCTGTCCCCAGAACAGCCCCGTGCTCCCTCACCTCCTCTGTGCATCTCTTGTTTCACTGATGTAATTGAATGGGACAGTCACCGGTGGGGATCTGGGGCTGTGCCCAGGCAAGAAGGTGCCCACGTGCGAGCAGATGATGAGCAAAGTCCTCCTGGTCCAGACCTGGATCAATGTGTGCACTCGAGCAGAGGCAGTTTTCAACCCCCTCCTCTCCAGGCATCCCAAAGCATCTCCTGAAGCCTCTTCTCCCCATATGGCAGCGAGGGGAGCGGAGCCTCCCCAGCCCCAGGCTCCAGGCCCCATTCTGCGGCTCCAATTGAAAGCCTTCAGGTCGTGGCTCCTGCTGCCAGAACCGTGGCCAGGAAATGGCCTCTCCTTCCCATCCTGCTCCCAGGGCATCCCACCGCGCGCTGCTCCAGTCCTCGCTCTTATCAGGGGGCTCAGCACAGGAAGTTTGGCATCCTGTTCCAGGGAAGGAGCTTTGGAAAACGGCCTCGGCTGAACCGGAGCTGTCCCTGGCTGAGGCCATCGCAGGGACCACGTCCCCAAACCACTGCAGACATCCCATCACGCTGAAGCAGGGCTGTCCTGGCTCCTGAACGGCACAGTCCTGAAGCCAAAGAGAGGACAGGAGATGCTCCTCCATCACCCAACAACCTGAAGGATCCATCCGTTGCTTTGAGCCAACAGCCACCGTGCCTGGAGGAGCTCCGAGCATCCCAACAACCAGGGGGTTAATGTGGGACACTTCCCAGCCTCAGCTGCCAATGTGCTCTCTGCTGTTGCACCTACCTTGACCCTGCTGTCCCAACTGCTTCTCCATTCAAATCACCACCATGAGTCACTTCAGAGCTTTAGAAAGGAAAAACCCCCATTTCTGCTGCCTATGGTCATTCACCCCTGGTCCAAGTTGGAAACGACTCAGCAGTGCAGAGCTGCCTGCCACGAGGATTTCAGCATCAGCGCTGACAACCAATACCTGCTTTAATGGATGCTGCTCCATTCAGCTCAGTGCAGGGGCCTGCAGCAGGCTTACAAAGTGGGCAGAGATGTTTGCAAAGAGCCATGGTGGAAGAAAAGGTCTCCTGCTGCAGGGGACAGGACCAGGCTCTCACAACCACCCAGGCCTGGGTGACTGAGATGGGTGGAATGGTCAAGGTGGCAATGGCATCGCTGCAGCTGGAGAGCATTGAGGCCACTTCTGCAATGCCCTGGGAGCGAGGAGCCTGCAAATGCTCTGCCAACACCAAGTCTCCAAATGGCCCTGGAGGAAGAGATGCTTGGCTTGGAGGAGCAGGAAGGGTTGAGTGACTTACCTAAAGGTGAGGCAAAGAGGGTCTGAGAGCCTGGAGTCCCATCTCCCACCCAGGCACCAGCACCCACAGCATCCGACCATCCCTTGCACCTCTTGAAACCAGAAGATGCATCAAAAACTGACTGAAGTCTGCACTGGGATGAACTTGGGGGTAAAAGCCATGGGGCTGGTGTATGTACACGACCACAGCATCAACACTCCTCTGAAGGCACCAAAGGACCCAACAAGAGTTGGGTATGTGTCAGTTAACTCTTTATATAGGCTACAAAGGATGGAGCTCACCACCCAACCCTGTCCTGGAGGATGGGGACTGCACAAAGCACTCTGCCCCGGGACGTGGTTTTGATCATGGACTACATATTCAACGTGTGAAAGCCCACTGGGAATCCCAGACACAGAGCACACACCCATGGTAGGGCAAAGACACAGATGAGGAAGATGCCATTGATTGCACAAAATGATGACACTAGTAATTAAAAAAAGGCTCATTTTGAAAGAATACACTCTCAGGTTTGATTGAGATTGGAGTTTAACACACAGAGGGGGGGGAAATGATTCGTGGAAAAAGCAAATTAAATCCCATCTGGCAGAGAACTTTTTAAGTAAAAGTCAAGGAAACAGCATTTCCTCTTTCATGTGCAGATGCTGCCATGCAAAGGCTCACACTGCCATCGGCAGCAGCCAAATCCCCCTCTGCCTCTGCCCATTGTTGGCAGTGTGAGGGTTTCTCTATGTCTTTTTTTTGGGGGGAAGAGCCCCCAGAGCACCCCCAGCCCCTCAGGGGGGGGTTTTGCTTTCTTTAAGCCAAACAGTGCAAGCAAATTTCCACTGCCCGAGCAGGAAACACTGAGCCGAAGCCATCACCACGCATGGAGCAGCGATGGCAATGGGGGGACATTGGCTTTGCCCCTGCCTGGAGGGGGGGGCGGTGGTGGGATGAGAGCTGCTCGTGGTGCACGGCTGCCTGCTGGGCTTTGGTGGTTTGGTGGCAGAGAGGAAATGCTGTGGTGGGGAAGGAGGGCAGCCCGGGCACAGCACGGAACGGGCCACTTACGGGACACACTGACTTATGGAGACTTTCCGTACTCGAGGAGAGCTCCTGGGAAACGGAGGGAAAGGGGTGGGGGCAGTTTTAGGGGGGGTGGTGTTTGTTTGAAAGGAGAGAGAGGAAGAGGAAGAGGGGGAGAAAAAGGCAATAGTTTAACTCCACATTCATGATGTTCACTTTGCGTTTCATTTGCTTCCCTCCCCACCCCATCACGATTCTGCTGCCTTTTCCTCTTGGCACAGGATGCTTCCAGTGTAATGGGATCTAAACCAGAGGCTCCTCGGCCTGAGGCCACTTGTGGTGGTACCAACCAGGGAGCAGGGCCCATTGGCAGATCCCTCAGTGCTCATAACCCCCCCCTGCCCTGAGTTTCCCATTTCCATCACAGAACAGTCAGGGCTGGAAAGGATCATCAACTTCCAACCCCCATCCTTTAAAATCCTCTTCTACCCCACAAGTTCAGCTCTGGCCTTGGCTCCAAGCATCTGCAGTGCTGGGAGCTTGTGGGGGGGGCAGGAATGCCTATGCTGATACCCACCCTGAGACCTCCCTCTCCCATCAACAAAACCACTTCATCTCCCCCCCGGCCTCGAATTTACCCTCTAATTTCAGCAGATAAAATCAACACCATGGAAAGTGCCCTAAAACCCCCCAACAAAGAGCCGATTTCCAAGTTGATGGGACACTTCTCATCGGCCAAGGGGTTACTTTATGCAGCGTTATCCCTGTGTAGCCAAACCCTTCGTGCCACGAGCCACTGACCACGTTGCCCTGCAGCCCCTGTGAGCCACCCAGGCCGCTGTTATCACAGCAAGGAAACAAGTCCAAGCAGAGCAAAGCACCTCTGCTGCACTGCTGAAGGGGCAGTTCCAGAGGTAAAAGGCCAATGTTCCTCCACACCCCGACTGGCAAAGGCAGGGCAGGGCCATGGAAAGGGAAAGACCAGAGTGAGACACAGCCACTCTGGACCAAAAGCAGCTTCCAAACGCAGGGCTGCCTGCAAGCACACGCTCTGCAGGAAGCGAGCCCATGACAAAGTGCAGACACATCCAGGTCTGTGCATCCCCCCTCGGTGCTGCTCCCCAGATAACACTGCTGCTGATGGCAGAAAAGCCAAAGACCACTCTGTGAGCAGGGTGAGGGCTCTCCTCTTCCTCCACCCCCCTGATGTGACGGCACTGGAGGAGCTGCTGCTCCCAGTGCTCAACAGCCAGCCTGGCTTCAGAGCTCAGGAGTCAATTAGCAGCTTCCTAATCCAGTGGGGTTTCTACTTGAGCAGTAAAACCAGTTCAGGCAGACGCTTCTGCCTGCATGGAGATGCTCCCTCCAGCATCAGCCCCACTCTGAGCAGGCTCACAGCTAAACCAAGCTGCTCCCATTCAAAGCACTCTGCTTTCAATCCAGTTGGTCCCACAGATAAAACGAGCTGGTTTGCTCCCTTCCTGCTCTGGGTACTTGGAACCTATTCTGCCTACCTCCAAGGCTTCCACTGGTGGGAGGCAGAGCAGGGTACGGGCCGCATCCTCCCTGTTTCACCCAGGTGCAAAGTCCCAGCTATAAAGCTGACGCATCTGCCCTAGAAAGAGCATTTCTTCAACTCCAGGACTTGCCACCACGTCCCACACTTCTCAGCATCATCGGCGCTGCCACGCTGGCGGGGACAGCGGGGTCAAATCATGAAGCTCACAGGGGAGATAGAAGTGCTGAGCATCAGTGACTGGTGCACACCTCAGCCTGTCACACAGCTCACACCCAGCTTTAACTCTGAGTCGTGGGGTTTCATCTTTGCCAACACTGAGGTGCTGCAGAGCAGCAGTACATCCCCGGTGTGTCCAGCACCAAAAGTGCCAATTCAGCCAAGCCATGGCTGGGGGGGAGGCAGAGCCCAGGGGGGCCTCATCCATCTTAGAGATGAGGAACCAGGCAGTGGTTAAGGTGCTGCTGCCACCGCTCAGCAAGGAGGAAGCCAAACAGAGGCAAAGGCATTTGCATGCTGCAAAGGCAGCACAACCTGTTTGTGCACCAAGCCCCCGGGGAGGGGGGGGAAGACGCTGCTGCACCTTTACAGCAAATCCTGTTGGCCTTAGAGAGGAGGCATCGATAAAACGCAACCACCCAAAGCCAGCAAGGCTTCACTTGTGCAGAGCGAGGCAAAACGAAGGCCATCAGACAGCAAGGTAACCTCTGCTCCAAGGGCAGCTCCTCCTCACTCCAACAGGTACCCTGGGTCAGGGCAAGATGTCTTTGGTAGCTCAGCCCAGCCATGACTGCTGCACTGCAGTTTAAGCTGTCGCTCTGCCCTGGGTGATGTGTTCTTTCCAGATTGCTGCCTGCTGCACACCACATCCCACCCATGGCCAGCTTCTGCCCCAACAGCACCATGTTTCTAGCCAATGTGGCCAACTGAACAGGCCCTGGTAGGAGCAGCTCATATCGCAGACAGCAAGGGACCAATCTTAACGGTTTAGCACTTAAATAGGCAAGAAAGTACAATTCCAAAGCACTAACAAGTCCCCCCACAGCACAGCTCTGGGGTAGCAACCATCTCAGCCCATCTGTATTCTGGCATCCCACACAGCCGAGGGCACTTGACCACATCTCAGACCATTTCCTATAATAACACACTTGACAGTGCTGCCCCAGTCTCCAGCATGAGCATCACCTTACAGCAAGTTCCTCCTCTCCAGCTCTCAGGTTACTCATGAGATTGTATCTCGTTTGAGAAAGTCTGGGCACAAGCTAAAGGCATGACACAATTCACCCAGCTGTGGCTTTCCTGGACCAAGCCATTTGTAGATTAAAGTCTCTTAAAGGAGGTTAAAAAAGCGAATTCCAGAATTTGCTGGAATTGGTGTAAAACCTTCCCAAAAGCATGTCCAAAAGGAGGCGCTGACATCCAGCACTTCGAATGCTCCAGCTCCAGGAAGCTGGTATTCAGAGGCCAGGAAAGCTCTTGTGGCACCTTGAGCATCCCTGTTGCTGCGCTGCACGTAAGCCTCTGGATCAAACCCCACTGCAGATCCTGCCAAGAGAAAGTCCCTTCCATCCATCATTTATGGAAAGCTTTGGTTTCCGTTATTCAAGCAGCTGCAGCCGTGTGAGCAGAGACCTTGCTGCTCTCCATCAGCAGATTGTTTTCCACTGAGCAGGCAATGGGCAGAGCCATCAAAGATTCATTTACCATCAGCAAACGCCACAACCCAGCTCGTAGCTGGATCTTCACCCAGGAACCACAGGGAGCAGGACAGGGTGAGTCTAACTCAAAACCAGCCTGGCCAAACGCCGCTTCACGCCTCCAAAGCCTCCTTTGCATCCTCATCCAAAGGAGCCTTCTCCCCGCCTGGCAGACAGGCAGGAGATCATGTGGCCCCTTCTAGCAATCCACACGGCAGCACGGAGCCAAAGGAAAGGGGGAATCTCAGACAAGGCAGGAAAGCCAAGAAATACTCCACTGTTGCGAAAAGGGTCACGAGATCCCAAACATCCAGACGGGGAAGTTGGCTTTGAAGGCCCTGTGCACACAAGGCATAGGGATGAGCCAGCAAAGGAGCTGTGTGGAGCTCATCTGGGCCATGAGCCTTTGGTGCTGTGCTTTCAGGAGCCATCCCTGCTCCCCAGGGAGAGCTTGCTGAGCTCTGGAAGAGGCACTGTGCTCTGATTTGGGCAGCACCAACTCCCCGTCTCCATCCCGCTCAGCATCACTACCTCAGCCCTGCATTTCACACCATCCCAGTCTCAAACCCACCAAAACAAAGCACTAAAAGCAAACAAGCTGTTTCCAGCTCTTTCCCTCCGGCCTTCGGGTTCCCAGCCCGCAGGATGCAGCTCATCCTTCCACTCCCTGAGCCTCTGTCAGATGTGCAAAAGGAATGACCTGCACCTTCTCTGGGAGAAATCCTGCTCCAACAAAACCACTCCCCCCGTCTTGCAGTGCACTGACACCAGAGCATCTTTGTGCTGAGGGCTCTTCAACACTTCTGAATGAGCTCACAAAGCCCGGGGAGCTGTTGGGGTTTGGAAGACACTTAACACACACGTGCTCAAATTCACCTATTTAACTGCCGTTTGCTTTGGCATTAAACTGCATTAGCACCCAGGCCCTGAAACTGGAAGGGTCCCCTCTAGCAGGCTTTCCACAGCCCTGGAGCTACAGAAGATGAGAGCAATCCAAAGCAGAGGTTGGCACAGGGCAGGAGTCACAGACAAACCCCATGGCTGCAGCTCTTGGCTCCACAGCCAGCAGGGTTGGCTCACTTTGGCCAGGGCACTGGGACACGGCGTTGATGGGTTTATCTGCTCTCCCCCTGCTCCCAGCTGCCCTTTCAGGCTGTGAATAAACTTCAGCATTGCAAAACCTGAACAAGTCGGCACAAGGAGGAAATCAGATTTCCAGCAGCAATCAGATGGCTGCGATTGTGAAACAGACACCCGCCGAGCTGCCCAAATTGTGTGGGAATTCAGCAGTGTGGGAAGCAGCTCAGTCTTGCTCCAGCTTCCTGCCTTACCTTAAAGCCACCTAATGCCACCCTTTTTCCCCTCTGGAGTCCCCCCACCCTCAAGGGCATCCCACTGGTGTGTGTCAGTTTGCTTAGAGACACAGGAACCAGAATTCCAACCATTGCAGCAACCACTCCATGGTAAAGGATGAGCTATGAGATGAGAACCAACCACGAGCACAGCCCCGGGCGCATCCCTTCCCAGGGCAGGCTGAGCCTTGGAGAGCCCCAGCATTACCTCTTCCTCACTCTCAACTTTGGGATTGCTGGCTGTGCGCTTCAGATTGCTGCTCAGGCTGATGGTAACGGTAGCGTCCGACTTGGACCTCTGGTGAGTCCTTTTGGAAGGAGACAGCCCCGTGTCCGGGGCCGGGCTCAGCGATGGCAGCTCCCTCTTTTTGTAAGCTGGCTTCAACTCATCCGAGAGGATGAGCTTCCGCAGCTTGGTCCCACGGGAGTGGCGCTGAGTGGAGATGTGCATGTCTGAGGAGTAGGCACCCAGCAGCAGGGCACACTGCAGGGAGAAGTTGATGCTCTGCCGGCAGCGGTGCACGATGTAGGGCTTGATCGCATCTCCCACATCCTCATCCATGTGAATGTACATATTCAGCAGCTGTGGCAGGTAGAAGTCCACTTCTTCGTTCCTAAAGCAGAACAACCTATTCCCAATGTAAGCCTGCACACCGGGTTCTTTTGAATTGTACAGGTATGAAATGGCCATGGAGATATCAAAGAGTTTGGATTCAAAGAGCCGCAGGAGCCAGGACTGCTTGGCAGAGTTATTCTTCTGCCGCTTCCGGGCGGTTTTCACCGTGTTGGCCGTGGTCTCATCCTCCTCCTGGATCTTAGAGGCTGTACCAGGCGGATCATCCAAGCACCTGATTTCACAGCCCTCCCTAATCTCCCCATTGACCAAGTCCATTGCGGTCCGCGGGGTGTGCTCTGTCCCCCTGCCACCGGCTGGCTTTGCTGAGCTGTCAGAGGAGATGCCATGCATCAGCTTGACCTTCTCCAGGACCTCTTCACAGGCTTTCTTTGCCACCTCGGGGTCGATGACAGCCAGCTCCCCAACACCTTCCGTGATGACGCTGAGAGATGTCCCTCCATTTCCTTGGGGCGCCGGCTCCAGGGCTGTCCTTCGGCCTGGGTCTACAACAGAGTCTCCCATAGCAGTGGTGGGTCTGCACACTTCAAAGCTGCAAAGGAAACAAAGAAGACAGAAAGAGTCAGGGACACAACCTGCAGAGGAGATCTGCTCCCAGCCTGAAGGTGGGAAAACAGGAATCCATGTTGGGATACACCGCAAGGGAAACCAAGAGCTTTGGTGCAAACCTTATCCAAAAGCCTTTCTCTAGAGAGGAAAGGCGCCCTAAGAAAACACATGCAACGCTGAGCTGGTCCCATGGGCATGTAAAGGTCTTCTTGGAGCCCCTTCCACTGAGACTTGAAAGAGATCTGTGAGCATCTCTCAGCCATTACACAGAACTTCCCCGTTACCATGACGATAAAAAAATTGAGCAAGCCAAAAAGAGAAAGAGAGGGAAAATAGGAGAAAAAAAAAAACCCAAACCAAACACACACACACACGTTGCTTTACGCTCTGCACCCCAAAGGCATTTTGTACTGCTTGGGATCAGCAGGACATAGGCCAGGTGGAGCTGGTGGCCGTTTCTTGCCACACAAGATGAAGTTAAAGCCCTATTCTCAGCTTTCACTCATTCAAATGGAATGAGATTCAGATCCCTTCAGACAGAAGGTGACAGCAAACCCCCCCCCCCGGTGCTGGGCACGAGGCAAGCAGAACCAGAGCAAGAACGCAGTGTGGTGCACCAAGGTCCCTGTTTGCAAAGCCCTCCTGCCCAGGTTACGCATCCTCACCAACGACCAGCACTTCAGTGAGTGCTGCCACGCTTCCTGGCTTCCCACCCCGATGAAAAGAGCAGTGGTGCATCTCTGTGGATAACCAAGAAGAATAAAGCGGGCAGCATCAAGTGAAATTGTCCTCTAAAAATAACATAAGGCACTCTATTCAACGTAACATCATTACTGCAGCTCCGACTGCTTCCCTTTATTGCTCACACACTACAAGACAGCTCGTGATCAGCAGAAGGGCACAATGCCTTTTACAAACGTTAAGGACTACAAGCAGATTGCCAATTCCCTCCTGCTTTCCACATGAGCACGGGGGAGAAGGACTGCCTTTGGAAAAGGGAGTCCACAGAACCACTTTGTGGCTGTCTGCTCCTCCAGTAAGCCCCAGCTCCTGCGCCTCTGTGGGGCCTGCAAGAGGGTATTCCCTATTAATGCAATGACCTGGGTTTACCCGTTCATTTTAGAAGGTGCAGCCTCCAACGCGGGAGAAAGGGGCAAGGAACCCAATGGGGTTTCTTTCCACATCTCCCAAGTGAGTGAAAATGAGGTTGGTGCATCCAGATGTGAGCATCACTTCCCAGAGACCGCTTTCCTGCTCTTGTTGTCAAAGCTCTTAAGCTCAAACCATGAAGCAAAAAAAAAAAGCCTGACCAAAGTTCAGGAGTCTGAAGCGATATGAATAGCATCTTTCACCCCGTCCACATGGCAGCACCACACAGTTTTCCTCTGTTGCCTTCGGTACAAATCCTGCATGCTTCAAATACTTGTGGTCATTAGATCCTAAAGACCCTGCAAGCTGAAGGAAGTTGGGTTTCCTCCTCCTTTCCCCACAAAAGCTCAGACAATCTGACTTCTAAATGCACACCATACCAGCAAGGAGGGGGGATCTGAGGGGGCATGGAGCACGGCTGGCCCCAAGGAGTTGTGACACAGAGCTTTGCTCATGCCAGCACTCCTGGGGTCCTGCAACCATTCGAGTCAAGACAAGCGGGATGACAAGGTGATGAGAGAGCAAAAGATCAGCAATGGCATCCAAGGGAGTCCCGGTCACGTAGCCACACGCTGCTGCATCCCAGGCAGCTCAGTCAGACACCAGCAAAGGGCTTTCCAAGCGTCAACCAGTTTATCCTCCGCAGGGGAATGCCTTTGACATCCTCCTTGCTGGGCTGTAGAGAAGTGCAGAGGATCTGTTAAACCTCCCTCCTGTGAACACCCAAGTGAAGCCTGGAGCCGCGTGATGGCGCGTGGGCAATTCTGGATGTTAAACCCCTTCCATATCCTCAGGAGAGGCTGGATCCAACCCATCCTATTCACACAAGGTATCCCCATGACTCCATGAGCAGAGCCTCTCCCACCACCAGTCCAAAGTCCCCAATCCTTCAGCCACCTTCACCAGATGGACCCCTTACGCCAGCTCTGCACAGGAGAGGAGCCAGATTCCCACTCACTGAGTGGGTTAAACTGGGATTAAGGACCTGCACAAGATAAATCCACCCCTGGGGCCACAGGGTTACCTCTGCACCACACACAGGCACTGCCCTCACTGCTGTGCCTGTTTGAAACCAATGCACTGCCATGTTCTCTTGGCGCATCATCCCCCCCAGCACTCACACAGCCACCTGCTCCAGGGATATCCTGGCAATGGGGCCCACATGGAGCCCACCACGAACACATCTCCACTCCTAGGGCTCCCTAGGATGCCGGGGAGGGAATGCTCTTCCCACATCCCACACCTCCGCAGTGTTTGGTGCTTCACATCCCCATTCGTTAAACGTACCGCACCGTGCTATTTACCTCTTGAGGCACAGCAAACCTCCCCTATTCCAAACGGCTGGTCCCAGCAGGGATGAAACCCCCATCAGCTGCACACAATGAAGCAATCCAGGCTGGAAAACAGGCTGAGCTGAATTCGTGTGCCTCATCCTCCACCCACAGCCATAACGGGCCAAGTTTCTCCCTGGTGAGCAGCCCTGAAGTTGGTGATTCAACACGAAATGAAGGGAAGCCCCTGGCAGAACAGAACCCACGAAGCAGCTGCATGTTGGAGCAGTGACTCCAGAGGACAATTCCTTCAGGAAGGGACAAAAGCAGAGGGAGATCTCCGGGAACAGAGCTGTGGCTTTATAGGAAGAAAGCAAAGCCTTGCTCCTGCCTGACTTGAATAAGAAATATTAGCCCTGGCAGCCAACCAGGACAGGACGAAGCTTCTCCAAGACATCTGGACTCTATTATGCTGCATTACTTTTTGTTTTGCTCAGCACTGACGGCCTTCAGTATCTTGCTGTGCCTTTGGGAAGGCCACAGGAGCTGGGATAGGGGCAGCAAACATCAGAGCAGCGCTGGAGGAGGATGCACTCAGTGCCCTGTGTGAGGGTACAGGGAGAGCCTCTGCTTCTTGGAGTGCCCCCCTGGACCCACTGCGAACAGAACCACTCCATGCATGTCAGGAGGTGACACCCTAGAGGTTGGGGAAACAGAGGCACAAGGGGACAGTTCACATGGGGGATGCAGGCAGGATGCTGGCAGCACTGCTGAAGTGAGGGCAGAGCACTCTTCCTGGGGATGCTGCCCCAGAAAGTGCCCTTCCAGGAGACACTGAGCAATGACACGGACACGTGGGTGAAGCACATTCAACCTCTGCACAGCACAAGGGTCTCACTCCACCTTAGAAAAGTATAAATGCCACATTCGGACAACCCCTGAGGACAAACTCTGCCCATGCACCCCCCGTGCACAAGGGCACTGCTTCTCCATGGCACAGCACTGCTCCTATCTTGAAGGCCGCACATCACGGAGCAAAGAGCAGAGGGCAAACAAGAAGGGTGGATCTGCAGAGCAATAGGCAGCAGGATGGGAGGCCAGGGAGCACTGTGCTCCATTCCAACCCTGCAGGATGCTCCAGCTGGAAGGACTCCTCCACATCCCGCCCGGCTCAGCTGCAAGGCAAGTTGGGGTTGGCCAAGCCTGTGTCCCATCAGTAACACTGAGGCTCAGGCAGGCACAAACATGACTCACCCCCAAATCTGGAGTACAATAAAAGCCACGCTGCAAGAAAGGCAGAGGGAGAATGACAAACACAGTGTGTCCAAGGACATCCCCCGGCGCTCCTCGGCCTCGCCTCTGTCAGGGAGAGGATCCCCACTTCCCTACTCCAAACCTTCATGGGGAATCCTCCCCATGCAGCAATGGACCCCCCTGCAGAGGGGCACAGTCAGAACCCCCCTCCCTTCAATCCCTTCCCCTCTGCAAATGACACAGCCCCACGGGGAGGAGTTAAACCCAGTGACTTACACGTAAATTAACTTCCCCTTTGATAAGAAATGACTGTGGGAGCAGTAAAACCTTTCTCACCTCCCAGAACCACTGCGAAGTGCCTCGGCCCTTCGGGAAAGGTTTCCTTGCCTGCAAAAGGCACTGATTCCACAAGGCAGCTCTCTGCAAACCCACTGCACGCATTCCCCAGCTCATCAGACACATCCAACCTTTCGTCCTCGCCTCTCGCACCTCTCCACCCTGAGGAGCATTAATTAGAAGCTCTGAGCAAGCGAGGACAAACCCTGCCATGCCAGTAACCTATTTCAGAGCACACCAAGCCCTTAAGCAAGCCGTGCTGGCACAGCCACCATGGGAAGTTTCCTCCTCCCGATGATCACAAGGTACTTTGAGCCTGAACATTCCCACACTCGTTTCTATATGTAAATCCACGATTTCAAGCCGCTGCTGTTACCCACAGTCAGGTCTGAGTCTTGCTCTAAAGTGTGACTTGAAATAAGCTGTCTGGATGTGCCAGAGGATGGGAGGAGAGGGCAGGAGCCTTTCCCCAGCTCACACACCAGGAGCAGCTCTTCTCCCACTGATCCAAGCACGGCCCTCAAGTGTGTGGTGACAAATTGCCTGTGGTTTAAGGAGCACACAACCACGGTACAGCCTGCAATCCAGTTCAGATTGCCAAGCAAGCTGGAGACCATTATCAGCGCCGAGCAGAAGCTGCAGGATAAGGCCCAGCACCGGGGTTGGCTCTGCAGGAGCAGACCCATCAGCATCCACACAAGTCGAGGGCAGACACTGTTCACATAGCAATGAAACCCAAAAACTTCAAAGGCTCTGAGGAGCCTCTGCTCCCGCATCCGGTGCAGGGCAACAGCGCTGGAAAGCAACGTTCAACCCCACTTACTTCCCCACTCTGCACCCCCGAAGTTTCACCACCGCTTCAAGAGACGTAGGGGCAGCAAAGGGGCTGACCCAACACTGTCATTGCTTATCGTGCCTGAAGTTACTATCGACGTGAAGCCGGGACACACACACAAAGCACCGAGGTGCTCCCGCTCCGTGCAAACCGGAGCCGCCGCTCAGCACCCACCCACCCACCGAGCACCTTACGGAAGATCCCGAGCTCCAGGAGGGATTTTCGGCACTTACAAAGCACGAGGGGCATCAGATGGCTCCGGGGGGGCGGGTGGCAAAGCCTCGTCCGCAACGACGGCCGCCCCCGCACCGAGGAAGCCTCTGAATAGGTCCCCGCGGTGCTCATCCAACCACGGCCCCGGAGGCCGCTGTCCCCTCGCCCCGCCGGTGCAGTGGGGCTGAGGGAAGGTTGGTGGAGGTCGGGAGGATCGGGCTACGCTGCGGTACCTGCTGCAATGCCATCGCGCACGGCCACGTCTCCGCTCCGGGACACCGACAGCCGGGGCAGCGCGGGCGGTTCATCCTGGGCAGCTCCGCGGGGACGATCGGCGGCTGCTGCGGGAGGTCGGGAAGAGGAAGAGGCTTTTCCCCCGCGGGTTCTCCCCGGCCCGCAGACCCGCGGCTGCCGGTACCGGAGAGTCCGGTGAGGGGGAATCGACAGGGCCCGGCCCAGCGAGGGGCGCGGGCCTGCACCGGCGGCTGACGGCGCTGAGCGGCCGCAGCTCGGCTCGAGCACAGCCCGGGTGACGCTGCCGCGGCCTGGGCCGAGGGCACGCGGAGGAGCAGCGTGGAGAGGCCCGGAGCTGCCCCGGGCCCGGAGCTCCTCCGCTCCCGGTGCTCACCCGGCGGCTCCGGAACGCGCAGGCCCAGGGCTGCTCCGCCTGACGGGGCTGAGGGGCCGGGCTGGCCCGGCCGCGTGGGCGCCCCCTGCCGGCTCGGCGGAGCTTACCCGAACGGAGGCCCGGGAATGGCCTCGGGATTGACCGAAACCGTCGTTTTTAACGTTAAAACCGCGTCCCCGTACTCCCCCCCTCTGCCGCAGAGAGCACAGAGGCGCGGTCGGACACAGCTCGGGTTTAATGGCGGCCGCTAAGGACCGCGCTGTGCGCACACCCCCGGAGAGCCCCCTCGGGCCGCGGCCGAGAGCGGGGATGCGGCGGCCACGGGAGGGGACCCCTCGGGGGGATCGTCCCCGGTATCTCTTGGGCTCCGCTGCGCCTCCGGTGCCCGCTCGCGGCCCTCGGCGGCTCCGCTTCTGTCGGCCCGGACGGGCGCGGAGCCCCCGGCCCCGCTGTCCGCGCCCCCGGCGGCAGCCGCCGCCTCCCGAACGTCCTTCGGCCTCTTCCGCGGCCGCCCGGGGCGCCGCTTCTCCGGGACGGCTTCACCGGGCGGCTCCCGGTGCCTTTTGGTGGCCTTGGGGTGCGGAGAGTCCTTGGGGCCGGGCCGCTCGCCGCCCCCCGCGCTCCGCGGCTTGGAGGGGCTCTCTGCCGCGGGGACACCGACACCGGGGACGAGGACGTTGAGCACCGGCACGGCCGCCTGCCAGCTCCGCAGCCCCAGCGATGGGGAGGCGGCACCCACCGGCAGCGGCAGTGCCACTTTGACCGTGCCCCCCAACGGGGCCGCCGTCAGCTTGGGAGCCAGGACCGGAGGGGAGGAGCGGACGGAGGCCCCGGGTGCCATGGGTCGCTGGCCCGAAGGGACACGGGGCAACAGCAGCGGCAGGCGGGCAACCAAGGCGTTCACCTGGTGGCTGGAGTCCCCCTTGGGGGGCTTCTTCTTGTCCGGCCGGGGCGGGCCGGGAGCCTTGGGGCTGCTCTCCTTCTTGACCTGCAGGCAGAGGAGCTGCTGGGGGGGAGCTGGGCTGAGCCCCGAACCCGGGGGTCCCGGCCCCGATGGGGTCCCACCTGCCCCTGGCTCCTGTCACTGCCCTCGGAGGTGTCCACGCTGCTCTTCCGCGCCGTCGATGGGGTCCGGCTCTCACGGTGGATCTTCTCCGTGCCCTCTGCATGCACAGGTGATGGAGATGGGACATCACCCTGCACCCCTCAACCACACCGTAGGCGATGGTTGGCAGCAGCTCAGCTACACCCCGCGCAGCTGGAAGGGGACACCCAACTCCCAAACCCTCAGTGATGGGTCTGAGCGAGCCCAAGCGGGGGTGAACAGGACCACAACTCCACTCCACACACCTGAGACCACCATGGCCATGACCAGGTCGGCATGGGCCGAGCGGGAGCTGATGATGTGCTGTTGGATGAGGAACTGGGCCACCTCCACAATGTTGTTGAAGGAGCGCTTGAGGATCTTCTCGGCCCAGTCGCAGGTCAGGGCACAGGCCGCCTCCATCACCTCGATGTTGTAGGACTGCACCAGATCCGTCAGCTCCGACTGCTGCGGGAGGGACAAGCCCTGAGATGCTCAGATGTGAACACCCCTACAGGCGCCTGTAGGTCCTTGTGAGCTCACGGGACAGAGCCACCCCTTTCAATGGGATCTAACAGGCAAAGAGCTTCATTACCCCAACAGGAGGCAACACTCAAACCATGGAGGCAGCAGAGGACTTACGGTCTCTGTCACTTTGAGGTCCAGGCTGGGCAGGGGCGGCAGGCTGACCACCGTCTTCCTCCGGACCCCGCTGTAGCAGTACGTTTGGCAGCGTTAAGGTCTTTTGCTATCACTCAAACGCGGCTTCAAGAGACGGCTGTGGGGCTCCCAATGGGCTCTTGATGGAGGTGTGAGAGCAGCCAGCCCCAAGCTGAGCCATGTGCTCTCCCTGCCCACCATCACCCCCCCACTGCCCATGGAAGGATATTTGGACTGCCCCCGGCCTCCCAACCGCCGCGCTTTGATGTTCGGGAAGATCTCCCGGATGATCTTGCCGAAGCTGGAGGCGCTCAGAGGACGGCAGCAGAGGTTCTCACAGTACCGCCTGTGCAGAGGAGCTGCGGGTTAAAGCCATCCCATCCTCTGCATGCACCCACGGATGCGGCTCCTTCCGGGAGCACAGGGTTCAAAGGACCCCAGGCCCTCGCTGCCCTCCAAGCCGACCTCCCCATAGGGCTCCGCTCGCCCCAGCGCTCACTTGTAGGCGTCGTAGACATCCTGCTTGGGCAGACAGGTATCCGTGTGCTCCTCCAGGTGATTCCGGATCCAGTTGCACGTGTGCATGTACTCGGCTGTGCCCACAGAGCTCAGGTCCAGGCTGCTGCTGCTCCCACGGGAGCCCAGGACAAGCCATTCACAGAGAAGCAGGACATGAGGCCGATCCATGGCAGCCTCCCCTCTGCTGATCCCCCCACCATCATCCCACCAGCCCCTGCTCTCCAGGCCGTGGTCCCAGCTCGCTCCAGCACTCACCTCTTCTCCCCCAGGCTCGGTCCCGTCGGCAGCTGGAGGTAGAGATAGAGCTTGTCATTGTCTGAGAACTTCTGGACATCTTGCTACAGCCGAAGGACCCACAGGGAGAAGGAGCAGAGACAAAGGAAGGTTAAGGATCCAGAGCAAGGAACAGCCAGTACCAGCAGTAACTGCTGGGGCATTGAAACCAGAGCACCTGTGTCAGCATGAGCGTGGCTGCATGCAAGGGCCCTGGGCAGCCAAAGTTGGCTGGGCAGAGGGTGCCACCCCCCATAGGGTGATCAGGGCCTCTCGGGGTCAATCCCAGCAGCCAGACCCTGACCCAATGGGAAGCAGATTCAGGCAAACCCCAGGGTTCAGCTTAGCGAGAAGGGAGAGGCAGAGGCGCATCATTCCCTCACCCTCAGCGCAATGTGCCACGGAGGCACTCACCAGGATGGAGTCGACTTTGTTCTGCACGGCTTTGCTGTGGGGCAGAGACAAAAGGTGTCAGGGCAGAGCAGGAGCACATGGCAACACCCAGGCGCTCCTCAACCCACTGCAACCGCTGCTTGGGGTTCCCAAGGCTGGTTCCACCATGCCCAGGCCCTTCCAGACCGCAGTCACTGGGGACATTGGAGCACCAGGAGTCAAAGCTGCCTGCAGCCATGGGTCAGCACAGCCCCGTGCTCTGGGCTTCGCTGAGCACCCACAACCCCACTCTAAAGCTGTGTGCTCAACCCGAACCCCAGGAAGGGCAGAGCGGACATAAACCCACATCCCTGGGGTCACAGCACAGTCTGTGCTACTGCAGAGCTCTGAACTGATTCTGTACCCAAAGAGGCAGCGCACGGCTGTGCTCCGTGCTCAGCACTTCGCACAGGACCAAGCAGAGGTCCGTGCCCCTCTGCAGTGCCAACGCTGCAAGGCACCACCACGCTCATCCCTTTGGTACCCGGGGCTGCCAATTAATCACCCTCATTAAATGAGCCCACGTTTGGTAACACTCAGATTGACTGGAAGCGCTGCCCTTACGAGATGGTGCTCTTCAGCTCCTGCAGGAGGGTGCTTGACTCGGCTGTGCTGCCTCGGGAGCTGCTGGGTGACAAACTGCCCTTTTTGGCAGCTCGGACGCTCAGCTCCTCGTCAGCCATGACATGTGCTTCCTGCTGGGAAGTGAAAAGCAGACATCCAACTGACTGCAAAGGGAAGAGAATCCCTTTGGATCCCCACAGGGCTGAGCTCAGGGTTTCCGCCCTGGGCCAGGCTCAGTGCAGGGCAGTGGGGCAGCCATGGGGCTCAGCACAGCCCCATCCACCCTGGTGTGGACAAGCCCATGCTCTGCATGCTGAGCTCCATCACCCAACCACCAAAGGACACGGAAATGCCCCCAGCGGCCCCCACAGGGGGTGTCTCCAGCAGCAGAGACTGTGACCAGCTCTGGGTGCCCTGCTCCTGGGGGGGGGGAACAGGGATGCTGAGGGACACCGGAGACCAGCCCTGTCCCGGGGGGACGAGCAGGGCAGGTCCCTGCCGGCCTGGAGTGCCCCAGGGTGGGCAGTGGGGGGGGACGGGACCGTGGCAGTCCCACGGGTCCCGGGTGCGAGGCTCTGCGGGCATGGGGACAGCAGGACGGGAGGTCCCCGGGGACAACGGGCACGAGGGCGGTCCCTGCGCATGGAGAAGGGGCTCTGTGACAGCGCAGCCCCGGCAGTGCCCGGGGCCATCACCGCACCCCCCCACCCGCACCCACCTGCGGGCCGCCGTTGCCGCCGGTCCCCGCCACGTGCCGCAGCCCCGCGCGCAACAGGAACCGAAAGTGCAGCGCCCCGGCGGGACGCGCCCGCGGGAAACCAGCGGGTTGCTTTTTTCTGATTGGCTGCGGTACCGCAAACCTGCCTGGATACTGAGTTCTCCTTTAATGCGATTGGTTGCTCTGGCTTTCCTACCCGGATACAAGAGGGGTCGGGCTTCTGAGTGGCTGCGCGAGAGCTGAAGTCTGCCTAGTAACAGACTTGTGATTGGTGGGGTGGGAGGAGGGAGCAGGAGCGTAAACGAGCCTGTGTGCGTGCACACGCTGTGCGTGCAGCGTGCGTGTGTGCGTGCAAGGTGCACACGTGTAGCATGAAGTGTACGCGGGGAGCGTGCAGTATGTACACATGTAGCATGCATATGTACACATGTAGCATGCAGTGTACACATGTAGCATGCAATATGTACACATGTAGCATGCAGTGCACACGGGGAGCGTGCAGTACGTACACATGTAGCATGCAATATGTACACATGTAGCATGCAGTGCACACATGTAGCATGCAGTATGTACACATGTAGCATGCAATATGTACACATGTAGCATGCAGTGTACACGGGGAGCGTGCAGTATGTACACATGTAGCATGCAATATGTACA